>AIET01001458.1:0-169491 GCA_000292665.1 Helotiales sp. EF0021
CGTCAGTGGCCTTCTCCCCTGACGGCAAGCAGGTCGTCTCTAGCTCTTACGACAAGACTATCCGGCTCTGGGACGCCGCGACAGGAGCCCTACTGCAGACGCTCGAGGGCCATTCGAGTTCGGTCTCGTCAGTGACCTTCTCTTGTGACGGCAAGCTATTGCCAATCTTAGAAGTATCTGATCATTGGGTAGTGGAAGACGATACAGAAGTTCTCTGGCTACCTCCTAATTATCGAGAAACTTGTTCAGATACATGGAACAGAAGTCTTGTTATAGGGCATTCATCTGGGAGAATTTCATTTTTTTGCTTTAAAAAAGGAGCGAAGCTTATTATATAGAATTAAAGAAAGTAGTTTTAATTCTTAGAGGGTCTTAGAGAACTATCTACTTATATATGTCACGGGTCAAGTGATTTAACAATCGAACAAGACGTGTTTTTATTTCAAAAAGGAAAAGCTAAAGAAGGAAGAGAAGAGCGAAGCTCTTTGTACAATGATATCTACATTGTTCCGAGGACGCCGGTCGCCGTAGCAACGACGGTCACCTGACCGAGTCCAAACACGGGTCCAAACCGTCACAACAGCGTTATAGGTAGGACTAAGTACTATAGTTGTCTAGTAGATCTAGTAGATTGGATAAAGTTATTACTAAGCTAGATGTAGCGCACTAGGCACTATAGTACATCTAGCTACTATCGGCCTTCTTGCGTAAGGCTTTACAATCTACATTATAGCGTAAATACTACGGAATTATTTTGTACTAACCAAAATCGTTACTCGCTTCCATTCGAAGTACCGACTCGCGTGGCGATCTTGTATGAATCTGCACGCGCTAGCCGCTACAAGGCTGTTGATGATCTCCTACATAGTAGGGAGGCTTGAGAAACTCGGCAAAGACCTTTTTATACGTTTTAGGGATAATGTAAGCTCGGTGGTGCAGCTGAGGTAGAGGCAGTCTATTACGTTATAAAGGCGACTCTTAGTAAATCAGGCCCGAGGACGACGATGCAAATGTGATTTTTTCAGTCGAAAGCATTTAGGGTGTCCGGGAGTGGCTGTGGAATCTAACTTGAAAGAAAATGTAAAAAATATTAAGGTGTGCACCGATTTTACGATGCTTGAAGTCGAAGTACCTATTGAGTTTTCCGGCACGTAGGGTTTTCCGGCACACAGGGATGGACGTTAGAGGGTCTGGTTATGAATCGTATAGTGCGGGGTCCGCGAGAGAGCTCGGCCTATTCTTACATTTTCTTGCTATCATGATAGCAGGTCTTTAAAAGTTCAAGCTGAGATCGAGATTCGAGAACAAAGACATTGACTTGGAAAAGTACATGGGAAAAAGTACGCTGGAATGTTTCTCATCACAATCGGTCATGACTTTTTTTTGGGACTTATTTCAATTCTGTTTTCATTTCTTCTTCTCATATACCATCTTCGCCAGAGAGATCACACATCGCTCCTCACATTCCAGCACCAGTCTCGTTCAAATCATCTCGCTCAACTACTTCCGCGGTCCTCTCAGTTGACAGCTTCTTCCCGGCTCGACGACAGTCAGGACAGTAGTCAATGTACCAGTCCTCACCTGTCGCTTTTTCGCACTTTGCTTTGTCTTCCGCTGCGCATGGTATCTCGCCAGAGATCTCGTGGTTGCACACCAGGTAGATGATCGTGAGAGTGATGCACATTCTTTGTGATGGCGTCGGAGTTGGATAATGCTGTTTTTGGTATCAATTTCGAATATAAAGTTTGAGTGAAGTGGCTCTGGGAATTGGGAGTTAGATGGGGCTTGAGATTGTATATAACGGTGTCTTTGTTTCCCCTGGACAATGAGTGACAAAGACTTCTGTTTCTTCTCTGTTCTACTTTCTGGCGGCATAGTTCTAAACAAGAAAACATGTTTCGAGACCAGACAACGTCATGGTTCGCCATCCTCCACTTCTTAAATAATTTCATGTGAATGTCAAGAATGGTTGCTGACATCCCCTTCTACTAGTTATATAGGGAACCTTCATCCTTTCGTGTAGCTTTGATTTCTCAATTCTATCCTGATGTGCTATCTAGAAAGGACTCAATATTCGTGCCTACAAGGCAACCATTATACGCACGTAAGACAATACTGCACCCTCCGCCGAGCATCTGAGATACTGTATGCTCCACGCAACTTTCCTAATGGCTGCTGCATCTCGTGGAGCATCAGTTTAATCCTTCGAAAGAAATTGATACCGCGCAGAGGACAACCAGCTTCCAGACTTGTATAGCGTAACTAGAAGTTCTCCTCTTTCAAACAAAATCACAATCCGTAACCAATTCTCGTGGTACTTTGACCATTCTCCAGCCATGACTTTTTATTACACGTAACATGATTTGAATTGAAATGAAGTGAATAGAGGTTCTCTACATCGACGACCGAATATGTTTAGAAAGATTTCGATTCAAAGCTAGGAATTGAGGAGGGTGGATCTCGAGCAATACATGGGCGGAAATATCAAAACTACGCGACAGAAGTTCCTAATATCCTTAGGAAGTACCTGGAAAGGGGGTTTCTCGGCTATAGTAAGCGCCAATCATTATCATGGGTTACCCGAGAACCAAAGGGGGAACCGTCTACTATTGCGCCGATTCATTCTCATTGCCCCGCAATGTCATTGGCTGCATCACCACATCAACAATTCTCTCTCAGATCTTTTTTATCTTTAGCGAGAGCGATGGCCATGTTGTGGGGCGTGGCCCAAGTTCGAGGCATCGTGAGCATGCGGTGGGTTGGATAGTCTGTTGGAATGATAGGTAGAAGCAATGATAAATGCGAATGAGAAGTTGGATATATATCATTGTAGCTTCCTTGAGTGACTTGATGGACAAGCATTCCTATAGCATCAAACTCGGATCGATTGATGCTTCCAGGATTGTCATACCTACGATTGTCCTGAGTGCACCTGCCTATTTCGCCTCGTAGCAGAGACATGGAATAAAAGGCAATAATTTGAAATCATTACCGTGTGTTAGCTACTCGAAGCTACATCAACTCAACATTGGTGCCCTAGAGGTATAGACAAGAGTTTGACGAATGACATTAACTCATTAATTCATTTTATGTAGCATTTTACGTGGTATTGTCATACCCAGTCCCATTTCACTACAAGCAGCCCTCATACCTTCCCTTCCATCACTGGTCCTTTGCTTGTACATCCGAAGTAAGTCCTCTCTTCTCCTTCAAGCTATCTTCCTCATCGCGGGAGCCAACGGCAGAAGCAGTCGTCTCAGCATTGTCAATATGAACAAAGAACTCCTCATCGTCCAAGTGCCTGAAGAGCCAGTAAAAGACAAAGGCGGAAATGAAACCAACAACGGATGGAACCGCGAAGCACCAGATAAGATATGGATCCTGGATGGCGTTGGCTGTGGCAAGAGAAATGGCGGTTGAGATAGCAGTCATGAAGAGTGATAGAGCCATGACGAAACCCTTCATATTGGGAGGAGCGCGGGAGTATGCAATTCCATAGGCAGTAACGTTGATGAAGACCTCGGAGCAAGCGGTGACGGCGGTTGGGATAGCATATAGCCAGAGCGATAGATGAGAGACGCCTGTGCCAACGTCGCAAGTGGAGGCCGAGTAACCGCAGGGAGAGGTTTCGTAGATCTTGTACTGGATGACAGCGTACGAAGAAGCACCAATAGCAGCAATCAGGAAGCCAAAAGTCATTCGAGCGATTGGGCCAAAGCGGATGCCGAGTTTGCGGAGAAGAGGGTAAATGCCGTGGTTCATGATGGGAATGAGGACGATGATAGCTAGTGGGTTCAGGTTGTCGAGCACATCATTGGGGACACCGTTTGAAGTCAACGAGGCGGATAGAGCGTTGGCGGCAGCCCCTAGACCACCGTCATTGATCTGCTGAATTGGAAAGAAGAGAAAGATGGCACAAGCCCCACACGTTCGACGGACGTCGTCAACCTATACATTGTTACTACAAAGTCGGGATGGGGGTCGATGAGTGCTTACGAATTGGTCATCCCATCGAACGGTCCTTGAATTACCAGACGCAGCAAGAACACTTGGTTTAGCCTTCTCCCTGTTTGGCAACACCGACGTCAGTATACCTGTGGCAGATGGTTCGGGGAGCTAAGCTGCATGTCTCTGCGGCAACAAGTGATGCATGTTTTGGATGTTGCCCAATCTAGGGAAAAAATAGAGAGGCATCCGAGTAAAGCTTACCAGAAACCCTTGCGACCGAAGCCCTTGACGCCATTCTTATTCAGAGCAAGTCCGACAACGCTGACGAAGTCGCCCAACGCACTTCCTCCCGCAGGCATCTTTATGAGACGCTTGTTAATGAAAAATAACAACACCGGAAGCATGAAGTAGATGATACCGGGAACCAGATATGAGGCCCAGAAGCCAACGTACTTGGCGAGATAGGCAGTTCCAACACCGAGGAAGGCACCAATGTTGATGAGTAGATAGAACCAAAGCATGACAGACTCTGAGGTTGCCTCAGGGTCAATGATAGCCTTGCTTCCATCCTTTTTGGTGATAACATGAGGTCGAGTGTGGGGGTTCTGATCGAGGACAGTAGGGGCGATGTTGGGCTTGAAGAGAGCAGCGCCGACAGCCAACATGTAAAGAGAAAGAGCGAATGGACCGATGGCGTGCCCTGCTTGGAGGATGCTCGGGATAGCAGCGATTATCATGATGATACTATAGTTAGATCAGTAAATAAAGATTTCGGTAGAAGATTAAAAGCCGAGTTCTTGACGCTCAACCGCTTGAAGGCACCATCCAGAGGCATTTTGGTATCCGGAGGCTCGCCTCCTAGGAGTTTATCGATGCGAGGGTAGGATTTTACTTACTGGGCGACACCACAAACAGCGACACCAATACAGATAGTCTTATACCGACCCCAGTGGGCATCAGCCAACCAACCACCAAAGATCGGCCTATATTGTTGTCAGGATTCTGTCATTTGAGAGAATTCGGGGCGTCGAGACTTACAGAGCATATGCGAGAAAGGTAAAAGCATCAGTCATGGCAGAGGCAATAACAGTACCCTTTCCAAGAGCACCGGCGGTTTTTTGAGAACCACGAGGAGGAGCTCCTGCACCATTGCCGCCATCTGGAAGGGGGGCTCTGATGAAGTTCTTGAAAACTTGCTTGCAACCATAGTATGATGCACGCTCAGCAAACTCTACTCCACAAAGCATGTATGCGGACCAGGGCATGACACCAGCAATCTTGGGAAGAGTAGCAAGCTCTTCTTCAGTCGGAATTACATGGCCATTATCGTACATGCCATCGTTCTCAACCTTGAGGACGCCGTGGTCTATGTTGAGTTAGTATAATAAGATTTTGGGGGGCAGGCGAGATGTAAGGTACTTACGGTGTCCATCAAGACCAGCAACCACCGTCGCCGGGGCCGTGGTGAAGGTGTCGTCCATGATCCCGTCCTTCATCGTTGCGGCGGATTGTGTTCAGCTTCTAAGTCGGAGGAATCGCAGGTACGAATAGTGCTCGACTATGGCCTGACTCTCGTCCAGGAGGGCTCGGAGGGATACACCCCTCATATAGCTACTCATGCCGATGGGATAAAGATATCAGGTCAGCGGCCCCTGCCCGCCAAGAACAACGCGAGTTCGCAATCTATGGATTCTGCTAGGATGATTGTGGTGGCACTCTTAGTGAGTGGTTTCTCACGATGCTGGCCGGACCATCACCTCGGCACCAGAACACTTCCAAAACGAAATGCCTCAAAGAGTTGCCAATCAGCAAGCTAGATAATTGAGGGTCAAAACATCCTTGACATGAACCACTGATAGATGGCCAGGACTGGATCCAAGGTGCACTGGCTATCGACTTGCATCCTTCCCCGATGTTTTCCCTTCTTCAACATCGAAGCTCGCGAAGGTCGTCCTGCCAATGGCAGACCGGGGTAGTATCTGAAAGCAGCAGATCGGCGTCTTCGTTCAGGTTCTTCTACATGCTGAGGGCGATCGAGTACCTTGGCCTACAGAGAGTGTATTGGGCGGGGCTTGAGAATTGGAGATAGTGAAAAGCTTGGAAAAGATAAGGAGCCAAGGGACCAAAGCGGTGTCGAAGCCGAGACTTGGGCAAAGTCAATAACAAATGGAGCAACTCCGTACATATATAGGAATCGCGACAACAGCCTGTTCCTGTAGGAATTTTGCTATCTAATGCGCCGGCACGGCTTCTGCATCGTGAGCTTTGTTCTGGCCGTGACTCGCACTCTGTACAGTGCACAGAACCAGCATTCAGCAGTATCTTCAAGCACGCAAGAGGGTGGAGCAGTTCTGCCATCGGGAACCAGGACTTGCTATCGGTCGTTCCCGAATCTACACGCTTCGGAAAGTTGACCCTCCTGGTGCTCCCTTCACTTGTCGCTTGCAAGGTGGAGGTGGAGGTGGGCAAACCCAAGACCACTGGTCTCAGATAGGAAGGTACTTTTCTGTTCGACCTGAGATTCTGGCAAAGCCAAGCAAGTGCCAGGGAACTCATACAGACTTTGCCCGCGTCTAAAGCGCCTGGGCGCCATTGCTGAGTGAGCTTGTCTGAAGTGAAGCTCAGGTCTGTCACCTGGCCAAGTCCCATAAGCATCAAGATCTTGGGGACACCGTAAGGAGTTCACACTTTCCCGAGGGTTTCCTTCGAGGCCCCAGCGTTCGAACTTCGAATAGAATTGTTGATGCGTGGAGGAAATTATCGTGGGCCTCGGTAAAATTGCAGCAATTGGTTTCGAACCACTAGTACATGCGACGTGGACGGCTCCAGCCATTTTCCTAGAAGAAAGCCACACTCTCGGTAGTGGCTGACAGTTAAGAAATAGGCTGGAACGCCATGTATGTGAGCCAATACCGCCAAGGAACAGCGTAAACGGAATCAGACGCCGTGGCTCATCATAGTCGATAGCATCTCTAGGGGAGCCGAGCGTGGAAGTTGAGAAGACTGAGGGACGTATCGTGGGAATAGCGTTCGCATATCTATCCAAGCCTTCTGTGCCATATTGATTCTCGAGGAGGCAGGTAGTCATGAGCAGTGGCGTACCATGTCAGAGAATATGGTAGCTTGATTGGAGGTGAGGTGAGACGAGGACATGGCCAAGGGAATGGCAGCGGCTTCTTTGAACGCCAACGTTTTTTTTAAGCAACGAGAACAGCGCATGAGGGGGAATGGGAGGATATATGGTAACAATCAACCATGCTAGCATTTATTTACTTTGTTAGGCAGCCGCTGAGTCACCGACTACCTTCCTGTATGGGACATAGTTCTCCCGAGTCTTACTGTGCCTCCACCCGATTAGAAAGCTCTCTCGATTGGACCTCAACACGACACATTTTGCACAAGGCTGATCTTGTCTGTAGCGTCTGTATATTGAAAGATTGATATGCACAGGAAGAATTGGACGATGAAGTGAGAACATTCTGTCATTGGTGAACGTAACCATAATCCTACAGCATGAGGAATTTTCCTTGAACACGAAGACTCCTATGATAACACCCAGACACAAAAACTCCATCCAACACCCCATTCAAACAATGCTTCAGGGCCTCAAGAGCAATGCACGCTCGTATTTTCGCAGCCAAAAGGGACAATGAACCCATGACATGAGACTCTACTCCTCATAAGGCAAGATACCTTCCAAAACATCCTGCAGCAAGTACACCTGATCCGACTTTCGCTCGACTCCTCGCATGAGTCGATCCATCTCTTCCTTTAGTTCCTTGCGAATGCGCTTCCTCATCGCTGGGTCCAGAGGCATGTACTGGGACGAGACTTGGCTGTAGTCCCCCTTCAAATCAGCAATCTCCTCCTTGAGTTGAGACATGACAGTGGCCAAGGCTTGTTGGGGATCAACCGAAGGGCGTAGGGTTGCTTCGTCATTGGCTGATCTTGCTCGGAACGTTTGGGAGGATGCTCGCTGAATTCTTGTCGTTGGAATCTCAAAGTCGTGGTTTGTACTTGTTTCGTGGAACCCAACGCGCGTGGCTGGTCTGGACACGCGACGTGGAGACATATTCTGAGCCTTGAGACCGCCTGGAAGTTCAACCGTCATGTCAGTGTTGTTTTCTTGGAAGTCGTCCCTGGACTCAGTTCTGAAAGTGCGAGTGGTTGTTCTATGGGTCTTTGATTGTTGATCTTGGAATTGGATGTCGGTATCAGTTTCTTGGGACTCAACTCTGGGTTCTGGTCTGAAAGTATCGGTAGACTCTTTCGCAGCTAATGACTTTGGAAGCTCAAACTGCTCGGTGGATGAAGTCGGAGCCATTGAGCGTGGAAGCTTCGGAAGCTCGAACTGCAGGTTGGTATTGGTGTCTTGGATGTTGGCTCGGACTTTGGCCAATTCTGCCTCCAATCTGGATATATCATGTGCCTCTACTTCCTTCTGGTTCTTCATTGCCGCAGTCTCAGCTTTGATCGCTGCATTCTCCGCTTTCATCGAGGTATTCTCTGTCATAACGGTTTCGATTCGTCGTGACATCTCGGTCATCTTGTATTCCCACTCGGTGCTCGTCTTTGTCTTGAATTCGGACATCTCTTGCAAGATTTTGGAATTTTGCTCATGTAGACTGTGGTTGACATGCTGTTGATAATCAGCTCGGGATCTGAGTGCTGCATTTTCGGCCTTGAGCTTCTCGCAGAGAAGCCATAGTTCCTTTTCCTCCTCTGGTGTCCGAATGCCACTGACGCGTCGGAACTGCCGCGCAGAAGATTTTCTTTCTTGCACTTCGCCATGTTCTACGATCACTGGGAGTCCCATGTCCTCTGTATCCGCGCCAGGTTGAATGATGAAGGAGCTCTGAGTGGGTTGCGCAACAGTCTTTGTCACCGACTTAGCAGGTGACGTGAATCTCGCCGAGCTATTCGCAGGTGGGTGTTGTAGGTTGTCTGTCTTGTTTCGTACGAATCTTGAGCTGCGCGATCTCGTGTGTGTGGGAAAAGTAAGAGTGTCTGTTTTTTGTGTGCCCAATGTCGAGTTCTCCGTGTCCGATTGTACTTGCGCGCGAAGCTCTGCTAGCTGCTTCCGGTCACCAGAAGTTGTACGACTCGCGTTGGAGACGTATGGAGAGGAGTTCGGTGCCATGTTTTCTTTTGGCGTGGAATTGGTAGTTGTTTTGGTAAGAACGCGTTGGCGAAGCATATCAGTGTTGATACTGTTAAAGTTGATGTCCGAAAAGGACTGGGACTTTGATAAATCGAATTTCTGGCCCCGACCGATCTCGATAGATAAATCGTCCTTTGCAGCAACTGCACCAAAAATGCTTCCCTGATCCGATATATCGTTTTCGGAGGTAAAATCAGGAAACGCAGTTGCGATGGCTGCTGTGTCGATAGAATACTGCGGCTCTTGCTGTGTCCACCGGGAGTATTTGTACTGCTTTTTCGCTGTATCTCTAATTTTGCAATCCGATGAGACAGTGTAAGAATTGTCCCGGCTTGAGTCGGACATAATTGTCGTTGTTGTAAATGAGGTCGCGCTTTTGGTTCGCGAGGTTTGTTGATAACGTTGTTTACATCATGTGATTAGCTCTTGACTAGCGCGTAAACTACCAGGAAGGTCGGAACAGTTCCGACCCAGGGCGCGGGGAATCTGTTTTTCCTTTTCCGAGAGGATGCATTCTATGAGACACTTCTAATAATCTTCATCTCTTGCGGCTTCACTGTGTGTTCAGCCTTTTGAGCGCTGAAGTGGCAAGTTTGGCGGGATTTGGAGGGTATCATTACGGTGTAGTAATACAATTCACGGACAGCACTAGGACATAAAGATTCTTATCGATAATCTTCCTTCAACTTAATTCGCCCCTACGAATCCGAGTCCCTTCCCGAGGGCAAGACTTCGACCACACCGGAGAACACTTGGGACTGAAGTCTCCGTGCAAAATTTTGGGAATCATGGCGCAGCCAGTGAAGGACAGCTTCCTCGACCTCGAGAGACATCGCCAGCTTCTGGAAGAAAATGTCGAGAAATTACGGAAATCTATGCGCCATTGGCAGATGTGGGAAGCAGAATACGAGGGCTTGAAGGAGGAAATACTAGCCGCAGAGCCAAATGAAGATCAACTACTCGCTATCGCAGACGCATATGAGGGCGAGCTTCTGACTAAGAAGGAGGTTGGAGAACTGCTTGGAATCCCTACAAGGTCTCAAGCGCAAGTTGTGAATCTGATAGACAGGCGGATCGATTATGTCGAGCAGAACGTCCGGACGATCCAGAAGCAGGTTGAAAGTGCAGAGAATAAGCTGGCAGCAGCGAGCATTATTAGTGCGCCGGAGGTTCGAAATGAAGAGGGTCTCCCGATGACAGAGATTATCGAGGAATTGGACGATGAAGGGAATGTTATTGCCAGCCGAACATCTACACCCGGAGATGCGAGACCACAACTTCTTGAAGTTCTACAGAAAGCTATAAAAGATCTGCCTGTTGCTCCAGAGTCTACATCGAAGTCGGCTTCAAAGCCAAAGACCGAAGACGCCGATCTAATCTCAAAAGATGTTCCAAAGACAACCAAAATGACCCCTATCCCAAAGGCGGCGCCACGGCCTGGGACTAAGCCCAAGGCTTCAACAAATGCCGTAAAGAAAGGCGTCTCCTTTGCTGAAGACACAAAACTTGGCCCTGAGCCCGAGAAGTCACAAACAGCGAAGAGAATGGAACAAATCATGAAAGTGGCAAAGCAATCAGAAGCGCTACCAACCGAACCTCCAATCATACCGCGAAATGAGTCAGCCGAAGATGCTGCTCTTCGTCGCGAGATGTTACAATATGGCATGTCTGAAGTAAGCTCGGTGGTAGCAGAGTTAGAGCTTGAAGAAGGTAGTGATTGGTCGGATGAGGACTACGAAGATGGGACAAGTGATACCGATGATGAAGATGAATTCGGTAGGTCCACTGGTAAAGTCATTGACGACGAGTTGAGACAGCGAATGAGCGAACTTGAAGATCGACTTGGTGTAAGATCTATGCAAAATGTTGGCAAGAATGCTGCCGAATACGACATTGTGCAGGAAGGGATTGGCCGAGTAGCTATTAGCGGCCAAGAGAATGTGAAGCCAGCAGATGGCGTGCCTACGAAATCAGCAATGGGAAGCAAAGATACGGATAAGGCTGAAACCAACAACAACTCTTCCAAGAAGTTGGTTAGGTTCTCAGAAGATCTCGATATCTCTGTTGCACCCACAACGCCAGCTGCTCCAGATTCGAAAGCCAAAGAGGAGCTGGCAGCTCCCGTTGGCGACATTGTGGAACGCACCGTACCTGTTCAAGTCTCCAACCCAGGGCCTCGGAAAAAAGCATCACGATTTAAGGCATCGAGAGCCTCTGCCCTGGTATCACCCGATCAATCGAGTGGCAATGTGGTCAACGGTCCTCTAGCCTTGTCCAACAGCGCGCCAATGTCTTTAATGCCTGTCAAACCTACCACCCCGAAGCCTTTCTCTGCACCAATTCAGTTCATGCCTGCTATGGATACTAGGACCAAGGTGCCGACAGGCCAGCAAGGTGCAGTCCTAGCACCTCGAATCGTCGAACGCGATGTTCCCTTGGACACCGAGGCTGCAGCGCCTGATGAAATGGATCCACATCTTTTTAACCAGGAGGTTGCTGCTGAGTATCACAAGATGAGGAACAGGATGATACAGAAACAGGGCGGATTTATGAAGGAAGACGAGAGTGAGATTGTGCCTTTTACAGAGGAAGAGGGCGGGCCAAAGAAGATGAGCAGGTTCAAGGCTGCTAGATTAGCCATGTCATGAAACTTCCATGGTACATCTGAATTGGAATTCTGATTGCGTCCTTAATCTTGCTCACCATGATTGTGCAGCTCTGACCGAAGTAAGTGATTTCGTGATGTCGTGACTTCCAAGGTTGTGCATTTACCTCGCATGGATCGTTCACTGTTGCGCCACGGGAACTCATTTCAAATTCAAGTCTCAAGTCCAATTCCAGTCCCGACTATAGAAGATCGAGTAGTGAAAATAGTTCATCAATTGACAGAGTTTGAGGAAGATCTGGGATGGAGGCTCGACCTCGACATTGATGGCCCCATGTTCACACTAACAATCCCTACCCGCAAAGCCGCTTTCCGAAAGGTGTCACTTCAGAAAGATACGCGGCTTAGAACTCGAAGTCTAGCATCACACAACACAACCACCAAGATGCGATTTCTACACTCATTTCTCCCTTCATTACTGGTGCTGGGTGCGGGCGTGGCTCAGGCAGCTTCATCATGGGGTTTTGATGAAGCAGTTATCTCCGTTACTGGAAAAGGTGGCTCTGGCAGCGCATTCAAGGACAAGTAAGCTTTGGGTTGACCATGGAATTGGGAAGCATTTTATTGACCATACCTCCCGCAGGCTCTCCGATCATGTTCCTCTTGCGAAAGCAGTCACATTGGGTGCAACAGATTCTCTAAAGATTGTCTTGACAGCTACCGAAGCTGGGACTTCGAAACGACCACACCAAGCTTTCCTCCTTCTCAGAGATCAGGACACCGGATTGGAGACTACATTTCCTTTCTCTGTGAAAGAGAATGGGAAGGGAAAGGTCGATGTCGTACGTGCAATTGATTCCAATGCTAGATATGTAGCTGACAGCCTCGCAGACACAAAAAGATCTCCCAGTCCAACTCCTCCTCTCGAGCCAACCCCTCCGTGCAACCCTCCTCCTTGCATCTTTCGGCTCGAGCCAAGCATTCAGCAACCATGTTTTCAACCTCGAGGTTAAGACAGACTCTAACGTTCCCCTACCAAAATACGAGAAGCCATTGAGATACGGAAAGTTAGATGAGATCAACCACATCTTCAAGGCAGATCCCAAGAGCGGACCAATTGTTATTTCGTTGTTCTTCGTGTTGGCTGTGGTCGCTACTGTTCCAATCTTGCTTGGCTCTGTAAGTATCCTGATCCCCTAAATGGTGAATTCTCTGTTAACATTATGTAGTGGGCATACCTAGGAGCCAACATCTCCCACGTATCCAAGGCATTGGGCGCCGCACCAATTGCTCACACCCTGTTCTTCGGCTCGATTGTTTCAATGGAGGGTTTATTCTTCCTATACTACTACAACTGGACTTTGTTCCAGGTTCTGCCACCCGCTGGTGTGCTTAGTACCGTCATATTCTTGAGTGGCACCAAGGCTCTTTCTGAGGTTCAAAGCCGTCGCTTGGCTGGCGAGAGGTAAAGAAGGAGCTGAGCTGCAGTAGATATGGGTGGCCGAGTGCCGGGAGTCATCAAAAGTTTCGGGGAAATGCACCATAGGAGTTGGTACATTGTACAATATCGAGAACAGCGGGATAACGTGATACTACCTGGCGTCAAGGGGAACTTATCAAGATATATTGCGATTGTATGTTGCCTCGATATTTTTGGAGTCTGATGGTCATTGGAACATCTTCAAAGAGACCCAGTGCAACCCTACACAATACTTCTCAGGCTTCGTTGGCTCCCGGGCAGTTCCTTGGCGGCCATCCTCAAATCTGTGTGATACGGCCAAGTCCTCAAGTCTAGGATAAGCAAACAGGCATCTTTCTTTCCACCAATCCACAACACTACTCCCATTCTTTCAAACACTCATAACGTCCGGCATTTTGTGAAGAGCAGTTTCTGCGATAAACTTTTATTCATGACTATTGTCGTATCTCATGTCCCATAACACCACCGGTCCCATCTACCGCTCCATTCACGCTCTAATTCATCTTTGCCTTGCTGAAGTCCATCTAGCCACCAAGTTAGCAGTCCATTTTACCAGTATCTTGTAACAGCTTTCTGCTCGGGAACTACAACAAGGACAAGAAAGGGAAAAGAGCGTAAGTGATTTCTAAGAAAGCACCCAAATCCCGCATCCACCATTCAGAAACGGACAAATTCAGAAAAAAAGGAATGAGACGAACCTCAGGATGCTAATTTGGGCCACAAAGTCAGCAAAAAAGTTCCGTAACATAGCCTGCGAACAAGCTTACCTGGGCCTGAAACTTAGCAAGCATATCAATCTTCTTCTGCTCATCACTCGTGGGTTTTCCCATCTCCTTCTGCCTCTGATCAAACATCATCTTCTCCACCATACTCCTCGTCTCTCCGTCCAAGTCTCCCAGTTTACTGTTCTCGGGTGTGATTTTCGTGACATCTATCTTTGGGGCAGTGGTGATGACGTGTTCCCACCATTGCATCTTGTTCACTTTGTCGAGGTGGAGTTCGAGGATCTTGGTTCCGGAGGGAGAGGTGGTCAGGGTCCATGTGCTTTCGTCGACGTGGATTTCGTGGGGAAGGTCGCCCTTTGAGCTTGTTAGTATCAGATTTGATAGTATCCTCAGTTTGGGATATCGATGTGAGTATGAACTGATGTGACCTACGCTTATGATCGGCTCCTGGCCCTTAATACCAAGGACCAGCTTCTTCTTCTTGATATCGACAACTATGTCCTTTCCCTTGAGGTTTCCTGGGACTTCGACTGTGACATCTAGATCACCAATCTGCTGTGTCCATTTGTATGGAAGAGCAGCTTGCTCTGCTGCCTCCTTTGCCCGTGCTGCAGCCTCTTCTTCTTTGGTTGGTTCTGGTGGGATGTTAGAGGTTGAGGATACAATACGCAGGAATAGGGATTAGATGCAAGTCGCAGTAGGTTCATCGCATTGACAAGCCAGAGAGTATCAAACTTACCTTTATCCGTCATCTTCGCAAGTTTCGATAATGGGAACTTGAGTGGTGCTTTCGAGAAACCGACAAGGCTTTGAAATCAACCCCACACGAGCTAGCGCCACTTCAGCCTTGTCGCCCAACCCCCATGTCAACAACTGCCTCAACTTCTCCTCTCCACGCTCCCCTCACTCTCTCCCACCCTTACTCCTTACAATGTCACGCAACAAATCCCTGGATTCTAATCCTTCAGATGACATATGTCCTGTTTGCAAATCCAATCGCTACCTCAATACCTCTCTTGAGTTCCTCATCAACCCAGAATGCTACCACAAAATGTGCACCACCTGCGTTGATCGCATATTCACCTCTGGTCCGGCCTCCTGTCCCGTCCCCTACTGCGGGAAAACACTCCGTAAAAAGGGTTTTCACAAAGCTTTCTTCGGGGATCTGAAAGTAGAACGAGAATGCGATATCAGGAAGAGGGTAGGAGCGATCTATAATAAGAGACAAGACGAGTTCGAAACATTGCTTGATTGGAACAACTATCTTGAAGATGTGGAGGGGCTGATTTTCGATATGGTCGAAGGGACCAAGGAGGACAGGGCTAGGGCGGAAGAGAGACTACGGGCTTATAAGGAAAGTAATTTGGGAGAGATAGAGGCGAACAAGAGGGCCGGAATGGAGCAGGCGGAGTTGGAGAAGAAGAGGGAGAGGATGGAGAAGGAGGCAGCAAGGCAGAGACGGTTGGCTGCCATTCAGGAGGCAGAGGAAGAGAAGATGGATATAGAGAAGTCAAAGAGGGAAGTGCTGGAGAAGCTTGCGAGTGGCGAGGGAGATGCCAGAGAGATTACGGAGAGGGCTCAGAAGATCGTCTTGATGAAGAGTGGTGCGCGGAGGGAAGCGTTGCTACAGAGCAATGGCTCGAGGGATCCTATGCTTGCACTCAGAGGGCTCAAGAAGAAGGAGGCCCCTACGGCGGAGAAACCTTACGATCCATTTGGGGGTGTGGATCTTACGCCTTCACGATACGTTTTACAGGACGAATACGAAAGTGAATGGCTCGCGAATGCCAAGAGGGATCCACGGCATACTGCTGGTGGATACAGCTTCCACGAGTACTACACACGGACGATGTTCGAGGCTTTCTCAGGCCTTGGGGTGTTCATAGAGGAAGAGGTGAAAAGTAGACCTCCACCAGCTGCACCGTCGAGTATAGGCACAGTTGCAGCAGCAGAGGCATCGAAAGGAAAGATCAAGCTTGAGCACAAAATGGAATTGGACGACGTTTTCTGAGCAGTACAGGCATATGGAGCATTTTTATGATTCGTTTACGGAGTTGGGAACTATTGCATCTACAGGCGTTTAGACCTGTGTCCTCATAGATTGCTCCTTCCTGGCAAGGAGTTCTTTCGGCTCGAAGATGGTCATCAATCAGGAGTTTGGGAAAAGAGCATGGTCAGGTCTTTCATTAGACGGTTCTTCTCTGTAGCCTGCTCGTCTAGGGCTTCTACCATGTAATACCACATACATTACGCATCCCACTACCTCCCACCTCATCTTTCAAACTCGCATTGTGAACCAGCTCTGTCTCGTAACGCCATGCTATGATGAGTCTTCATACCCAAGAGAAATCAACGCTTAAATTAAATGCATTCATTGTTGCCAAGCCTGTTGTTGCGCCGGCCTTGGGAAGACTGGGACTGTTTCTAGAGTGTCCAGACCGCCACCCATTGCCTGCTGATTATGTTGCCATCCAGTGCCTGTCTGTGTATTTACGAACTGACTCTGACGGAATGGATTTGTGCTTCCAGTTGGTTGAGGCACCAGACCTGTACTTGTCTGGGGTCGCTGGGCAGAATTCATAGCAAGGTTTTTTGCGAATGGATTCGTTCCAGTTGCCATAGGTCGTAGGGGCGCATCAGCTTGTTGTGGTTGCATTTGCTGGTATTGCTGATCAGGAGGCGGCGAGAAGGGCTGGACTGGTGGAGATATAGACTTGGCAAAGGGATTTGTGGATTGTCGAGTAATGGGTGACGTGACTGGAGGCGATGCTGAAAACGATGGTCCTTGTAATGTTGGTGGTCCCTGCATCCCTGTTGGACTCGCCATCATTGATAGGCGGAAAGGATTCGTGGTTTGTTGAGCACCAGTCTGCATAGGTGCAAGATGCTGCTGTTGTACTTGCTGCTGCTGCGGTTGTTGCTGGAAATTGACAGCTGAATCTTGAGGTATCGAGCCAAGGTTTCCTGGTTGAAATGAGGGTTGAGGAGAATAGCCTCCGAATCCAGCACCTGTGAAATTAGTCTGGACTGGCTGAACTGGCTGAACTGGCGGGGCTTGCTGTTGTTGTTGTTGTTGCTGCTGCATTCCATTGAACCCAGTATTGAATGGTTGCTGCTGGGGGAAAGGATTTGAATTTTGAAACCCCGTTGGTTGTTGTCCGAACCCATTAGGCTGGAATTGCTGTTGCTGTTGCTGTTGCATCTGGTAACCATTGTTAAATTGAGGTGCCTGCTGCTGCATCCCAGGTTGGCTTGCCATAGGTTGTTGGTTTTGCTCTATCGAATCGAAGAAGTCGATAAGATCTGGATCAGGACCTTTCGCTGGTGGAGCACTTTTCGAAGCTGGTTGGCTATTGCTATCAGGAAACGCCCGTCCTGCTGCTGCCCGTGATTCCGCCTCGCTCTTTGAAGGGGCAGAAAATGGTTTGCTGGATGATCCATTCGATCGATTCTTTTTGGATTCCTGCTCGGCAATATACTGTCTCCTGTTAATTTCAAAGTCCGCATCCTTCAGATACTCCTTCAATTGTTTCCCGAGATTCACAGGAGCGTGCTTCAGCTTCGGAACTTCAACTCTGGTCTGATGTTCGTATTGACGGGCAGTACTGAGGTACTGGACTACAAAGTCTGTTTGTTTCACGAAATTATCGTATATCTCCATGGCACGCTCGGCGTCTGGCTTTGACATTTCAAAGAAATGACCTTTCTTTAATCAGTTGAAGGCATGTATAGTAGAAGGAGGCCTACCTAGGATGTTGATCATGCCCTGGTTTTCAACATGGTACATGGCTAATAAATCCAATACCAGCATGCGGAAGACTGTAATTGTGATTTCATTCTCCGGTTCGTTGTCCAAGACCTGGTCCTTCAGCATATATTCTATACCAATTGGAGTCTGCACCTACATCGCACTTTAATAATGCAGTGATCTGGTGTTGAACAGCCTCCGTCTCGCGAAGCAACCCCTTATCGACCGTCATCTTCTCCAGCCTGTTCCCTGCCCCTCTCACAAAGTCGCATTTCGTGTCCCGGTAGGCCCGCGCTCTCTCCATCAAGTAATTTGTATAGTGTCGGATGTTGCGGCCCTGGGTTTGCACTTGACCATGCTCTGTTAGCACGGCCTCTATCAAATCGCCTGTCCAGCTCGAGCCATTGTAGGTCCAAAGGCTCTCGAGGGCTTCATTGGCACCTACCATCAGAGAAACTGCCTATGGCTAGCATGCTCCTATGCCGGGCCAAATATGCCAACGTCACATCCGGCGAACCCTCTCTAATCATCAAATGGACCGTGATTAAGCTCTTAAATACTACTGTCCATGTCGAATCTCGTAACCGGTTCTGCAGTGCCCGGAACACTTCGGCCACTCCAGTTTCGCCCGAATGCGTCGCTATTAGTATGTGTTCGATATACCTGTAAGGCAGGCGGTGTCAGCGCAATCTTGGAAAGAGTTGCCTTTGTTATAAAGGAGGACGTACTTGGACTTCGGCGGGGCGGCCTGTTGGATATATGAGTTAGCAAGGTTCAAATCGTAGGACGATCATAGGCAATCCTCCAAATGATATGCTGACCTTGATCTTCGTTGCACCCTTCACAGATTTCTCAAAGGAGCTGGCCATCTCAACTCAAGGCCCCTGGGTGAGGCTTGCGACAGCCTCTGGCGACGTAGATGACGAGCCCTTCTTGTCGCGCAGGAATGAGGAAACTCGCGGTCGTTTGTATAGAAGCTCTATTTTATCCAGATCAGTAGCTTGGTGGCGGGGGTCGCAGTTGGACGTAGTGTTTGCTGTGAGGTTTCGTCGTGGCCGTGGAGCGTTGGTCGGAAGCTTGTCGTCGTCGCTCGGCCTGGAGCAATCTACTTGGAAATGATGCCGGATATTATTTGCGAAAGCACTAAAGCATAAGTTACGAACATGACACAAACTCAAAAGCGAGGGGCGGGTGCATTGCGGTGGATATCGTAGTCAATCCTCGGATTGTGTCGTGAATGTATGCCCAAGATTCTCGCAAGAATGTCTGGCCTATCGGTCCCTGGAGAGCCTTTGACAACACAGCTGTGCCACTAACAGCGTCATTGGAGATCGGCGTTAATGGGTCCGTGATTGAGGCAGACAGAATGTTTTCAGGTCAGCTTGGTTCGTCAATGCTGAAAAGTCACAATGTGCAGTCATATTGAGAGTTGAGAACAAGTAGATTCATTTTCTTTGCTACATTGCTGCTATTGGTGCACCTCTATGCATCGGCTCTGGATACAAACCTTCGATGCCCGATCCACAGCATACCTTACCTTGGTCAAGCTCGACAGATAAACGCGATGAAGGGGAAGAACAGGTATCGAGGGGTTAGTCTAACGTAAGGAAAGGGTCGAGGGACGTCCATAGCCTGTTGTGCGGGGTGCAAATGCACTGCAGAATATCATGGTAATTGTGTATGATCCTCAACCACCAAGTGCTGTGGACCACTGCAAATACCGCCACAAAGTATGCCTTCCAAGCTTCAAGGGTCAGAGATGCCTTCATCGCGTCCGATATTGAACAAGGTGTGTGTCGAACGCTGATTTCACTCTCCCTACCTCCTCTCACAACCAGACCACTGAAGCCCGGTGAAGGGAGAGTTTGGAAGCTCGAGAAGGAGGAATTGCAGTCATATTAACACGCTGGCGTTTCATCATCTGTGAGCACACATGTTAGCATTTACGCAGTGCGGTCTGCGGTGCAGGGGAGAATATGGGGTCTTACTTGTTTAAAACTTGGAAGGATGAAAAGAAAGGGAAGGAAATCTGCAATCGCGAAATGGTAAAGTAAAAATTTGTGGCTGCGGAACTTGCCGAGAGCGCTAGCCTCTTTAGGACAGCTTTGGATAGGTATTTTGGCACTCGAGTTACTTTCTTGTCAGCATCATTGACCAGCAATGAACATCGCAACACGCCCTCCTAGGCATCTGCTGGGACGATATCCGCAAAGGCTGCTGCACTGCGCTCGTTGGCACCAGTCGAGTCTGCCAGCACATCTAAAAGCACAATGTTTCCACCAGAATCATAGCCTCGCGGCAGCTACCTCACAGAATTCGCATCTTTCTAGAGAAATACCTCGACCAGCGTGGTGGAATAAATTCAGATTAACTTGTATGCTATGCCTATCCCCTCTTCCTGAGTCTATCGTTGATAGCCTGTTTTCAGATGATAATTCTAAGCCAAACTTTGATTTCGATAGCAACCAGATCCTTCCGGGCCTAATTGGCAAGCCTACAATCGTCGTCGGGTTCCTCCAGAAGATTGTTACCCTGGGGGAAGATTTGGTTTTTGCTCACGTACAAGGAGGATCAAAACAATTCCAAGTGCAGGTTGTGTGTCAGGACCCGGAATTGTGCAAGAAGCTCACCACGGTCCGACTGGGTAGTCCTGTACGCATTACTGGAATATTGGCTCTCAAGCGGGCGCCGAAGAAGAAGGGGGACGAAGTCGCCGTCGAAGAGCCAATTGGGAATCATCTAGAGTTAAAGCAAGTCGAGATCAAACTTCAAGAAGTGAGGTGTCTCAACTCATTCCCGGCCGACATCCACCATGGTTCAGATCATGTTTTTCCTCCTCATGATCGACATCTCCAGATCCGGTATGACTCTGAGCTCAGGCAACGCCTGAATTTTCGGCACGATGTTACAACATACATAATAAATCTCCTGTCACATTCTGGTTTCCAATATATTGAGACTCCTATTCTTTTCAAATCAACGCCTGAAGGAGCAAAGGAATTCCTCGTCCCAACCAGGAAGCAAGGTTATGCGTACGCACTACCACAGAGCCCGCAGCAGTACAAACAGATCTTGATGGCCAGTGGGGTGCCCAGATATTTCCAGTTCGCTAGATGTTTTCGGGATGAAGATTCTCGAGCAGACAGGCAGCCCGAGTTCACGCAGGTGACAAGACTGGACGCTCTGATCTTTGGCTTTAGCTAATATATGGTAGATTGATATGGAGATGGCATTTTCAGACGGCAGAGACGTCAGGACGAGAGTAGAACGGCTTGTCAGATCTGTTTACAAGAGGTTTGCTGGACAAAGAAAATTCATTGAGTCAGTTTTACCGATCGAGCCTTTCCCCAGGATTTCCTACGAAAGGGCCATGTCCAACTATGGTTCGGACAAGCCGGATCTTCGCCTGAAGGGCCTGGTAAGTAGATGATGGACCCCGTGACAAGAACATAAGCTAAGCCAGTAGATCCACCGCATCGACCAAGCTGTGCCTGGCGACCTTCGTGGCATGGTCACCCCCATTGATAAATCAATCATCGAATCATTCAAAATCAACCTTGGTGTTCCTCCAGCACAAGTGCAAAAATTCATCAGTAATTTCATGGACTCATCTGAGGCGCAAGCATTCAAGTCAAATCCAGATGGCGCACCTGGTATCTGCGTTTACGACCACAACAAACCTCTGGAAGGCCTGACACCATTCGGGTTCGAGGGTTCGGAAAAGCTAAAGGATCTATACAGCAAATTGCGGCGTTCCAAATGGGAAGACGACGAAACACATGAGGCAAACACCACCTTTAACCAAGGCGATCTTCTGATCTTCCAGGCTCGGAAAAACCTCCCACACTCAGGCGGTTCTACGATGTTAGGTAGACTTCGCCTAGCAGTTCAGAAGGCTGCCATTGCCCAAGGACTCATCGAAGAAGATAAACGACACCGGTACTGTTGGGTAGTTGATTTTCCCATGTTTACTCCTGAAAATGGAGTTGACCCGGGACAAGGCGGCAAAGCTGGATTCTCAGCAACGCACCATCCTTTTACGGCCCCCAAGTCCGTAAGAGACGTCGATATGCTTCTCTGGAAACCTCTCGAGGCAATAGCCGATCACTACGATCTCGTCGTCAATGGCGTCGAGCTTGGTGGAGGAAGTAAACGTATCCACAACGCCGACATGCAGAGATTCGTCATGAAAGATATCCTGAAGATGAGCGATGAACGGATCAACGATTTCTCCCATCTTCTTGAGGCGTTGAGAGCGGGGTGTCCGCCGCATGCTGGGTTCGCGATTGGGTTTGATCGGTTCATGGCTGTATTGACGGGTGTGGAGAGTGTGAAGGATGTTATCTACTTCCCGAAGAGTTCGAAGGGGGAGGATATGATGATAAAAAGCCCGTCATTTATCAGAGAGGAAGAGTTGAAGAGGTATGGGTTGGAGTTGAATGAGAAAGCAAAAGAGAATCTCCGCGAGGAGACTGCACAGAAGGATGCTCTGGCGAGAGGGGTTTTGGAGAAAGAATCTTCGCAAGATGCCGATGACGGTGAACCACAAGAAGGGCAAACTGTTTGAGGGTCTTGGAGTGTAAGTGTATGATGCTTGCGCGGTCCTGCTATTGGCACATCGCGTTGTACAAAATCTTGTCGGTCATATAGAGGCGTCATGCAGAATGGCGTTGGCGGTACATACCCCTCTCATCTTAGATGTGTATAGCATGTAGGAGTATAAAAGTGTATAGAATTGTTGTATCATATAGCAGTAGGCAGAATTTATGTGTGCAGGAGATGGGTGTTGTTCGGGAAATCAATCTATCTAGTGGAATATAGGTATCTGATCTCTTCAAAACGCCACGCTGAACCTTGCGCCGAAGTAAAGTACATAAGGGTATAAGCATTTGCAAAAACTCACAAGCCCGGATATCGAAGAGGATGCAACGTCAATATCCATCCTAGGCCTAAACCTCAAGATATCTAACTAAAGCAATCAAATCGTGCCTAAACTCCCAAGCGTCTGAAGAGCTGACAACTGAAAAGCTCAAAAGCCAAGACCATGACTGACATTACCCAAACTCCCGAAACGTCTAGACCCAGGTAATCCAAAGTTAGATCCAAAGTTAAAACCAAAGTTATGACTGGTATTGACCATGCCAAGAAGAATTGGATCCCAGACACTCGATCAAAGGATGTGCGAGTGTGCGACCTAGACTTTCGATTCCAAGAACGGAGAGAGGTTGTCGAAAGAAGAACCATCCTCTTTGGCACCAAGCCGGTCGAGAAGCTGAACTTGGGAATCCGTGCGGACATAATGCTTGGTCAGAAAACCCCAACCACAATATCTCAATACCGCTTCTTGATCAAGTCCTTAATCTTTGCCTCGCGATACCTCTTCGCTCCGTCCTGATGTGCATCATACTCTTTGACAGCACAAGACCTGTAGTCTCTCTCGTCCTTCATGAATCTCTCGACTTGCTCATCAGATGAGGTAGAGGAAGAGGAGTGCTCGGCATATTTGTGTGAGTGTGAGTAAGTTGTTGAGGTGTGGGAAGAGCCATTGTCGTTCTTTGCAGAACCGTGATGGGCTCTGGTTGAGGAGGACTTGCTCATGGTGACAGATGAAGCGTGACAGGAGGGATGTCTTGAGATATTGGCTGTGTTGTCTGCCGTTGAGATAGGAGAGGTATGGGTGACTGGTAGTGACCAATAGGATCGCAGGTGGAAGTGTCGGTAGCGGAATAGATGTCGTCCACTTGGATGGTGTTATAGCAGAGACTCAAAGACTCTTAGAGGCGACTTTACTGCGAGCAACTCAGCGATACGCTAAACGAATATATTCTGGTTTGTGAGTCGTGAAAGGATGTGCGAATAACTGTTCTGAGTAACAAAAGAGTTATGCTTCCTCAATTGCTCGGAAAAGAGCTAGTTGTAGACTGAGATTCGACTTGAACATCTTTCGCAGGAGACCAACAAAATCTAAGAGAAAAGGCTTGCTCATATACCCGCTTGAATAAGACTACACCAAATGGGCGAGGGCGAGGGCGACGACGACCCGGAACCGTCACTAGGCGCCCTCTTCACGAAAGAGTCGAGCGGTGAAATTGATCCCACCTGATAAGACATCCGGATCATCTTGAGGGCTTTCGGATGTCATCCTATAGGTCAATGTTGTCTGGAAGATCCTGCTGTGGTAGCACGACATCTAATAACACCAAATGAGAATCTTTCCTCGTGAACATGGCACAGACACAGCTTCGCTGCTGTTTCTGGAAGTGCGATAAGGGGGCGACCGCTGGCCCAAGCCTCCAAGCACAAAACGGTCAAATTGCTGCGAGCTTGACAGACGTTGACCCGGGTTTCCGGAGGACACCGCTGAAGGCGTGGACTAGACTCGCGCGCAGTCAAGTTGAAGGTGTGCTAGAAGAAGAGGTTCTGATGCAACATGAGCCTCATGCCATTGTGGCTGTGGGTTATGTTCGCCCTGCAGCCCAATCGCCCTTGCTTGGGCAAACGCAGATGATGCGATAGTGATCTTGGGGAATGTCGGGCTGAGCCGTGGTTGCTGAGCTCATAGTTCCTGTCGTGCAACCCGCGGAGCGCGTTCCGGACTGGGTCGTTGCAATGAGCAGGTTCTTGGGGTTCCCCGTTGTGGCTAGGGAACGTGTTCCGTGGACCACGACCTGTCGATACCTAGGTAGGGCTGTGTTTGCGGGATACAATTGGTCAGTCGCTCATCATGTGTTCGTCCTGGAAAGCCTCTTTGGATAGCTCCAGTTCAGATGTCGAAGAGTGTGGATGGCGGAGTGCGGCATGACGGCCTCGTCAGGGATCGCATGGTAGTTGCCTTGATGTTTCCTGTTCCTGGGTGGCAGTTCTATGTTCAGTCACATCGTCGTGACATGGGGAATCTGGCGATGACATTGCGAGAGTAAGATGTACGGAGTAAAGAAGTTGCGGCTGAATATGGAAGATGGCCTGTACGGAGTCTCGGCATGCCAAACTCCTCGGCTCCGGGGTCCATACAGTACAGGCTAGCCCTAATAGAGTAGTGCAATATCACTTCGTGTTCGATCGTGCTCTGGAAACCTTCGTTGCCAACTTTAGGTATCATCAACTTAGCGACACTGAATTGTACCTCTGCTCACTCATGTACGACACATACCTTATCTGAGTGCAGCATTCTTCATGTCGCACGAGGTTCTCAACGACATTGCCTCACCACGATGTATATCACGAGGTCGACTGACTGTGGTCGTGGACAGCCAGATGCGGCTGGCAATCGAGGCTGTTATTGGGGGAACAACAAAACTTATCGCCTTTATATGACGGAAACTTTCAGATCATTTGGATCGATTCCGCTATCGAATACTTCGATCATAGGGCAGACCATGCTCCTCATTTTACGAGGGTAATGGAAGGTCCATCACAATAAAAAAGAGGATAGCATACACATCGGAGATGTACTTCGTTTTGCTTCCACTCTTGGACATTACATTGCTTAATGTCTTCAGGCTGCTTGACCCTCAGTCTAGCGGAATTGTAGGTTGACAGCCGTTCGCAGAATGGAAGGTGCTGTCTCTAAGAGGGTGGAGGCGTCATAGCTGTGAGGTTCGGACTTGTCGGGCCTGACACCTTGGCCTACACAGCTAATCAACGCAACGGCCTTCCAAACCCACTTGGAAAATGTGTGAGCAGCATTCAGATATGGCCAGTCCACCAGCGGGCCAACATCCAAAGACCGAAGAGCGAAGCACAGCAATCAATCTGTCCTCAACCTTCCCTATTAGGTTTGTCAGAGCCAGTTGGTGGCATATTGTCTATTTGTGGTACCACCTGAGTCCAGGGAGGATTGCCAAGAATTGTTTTGCACCTTCATCCCGCCATGGTGGTTGCTGTACCAATGCTGGCTTCTGAATGCTCGAACAGTTCAGGAGTGCCAATCCAGCACCAGCTGGTTAATCACACCATGCTCTGTCTCTACGCCTCCTGGCAGTCGACTCGAAACCTCAATTGCCTTCTCCAACAGCAATTCCACATACTTCCTTCCCGAATCGTCTGTTCTCCACGAGACATGGGCAATGTTGTCCCGCCCAAGTGCAACTTTTGCGGTCACTGCCTCGCTCAGCTGCAATCGTGGCTTGAACAGAACCTTGGCCGATCCAGGCGCAATGGGTTGTATTCCTGCTAACTCTGTGCAATACTCGTATATCGGTACACTTCCCCACGCATGACAATCCGATCGCTGACGCACATCATCCTCTTCCCAGGTCGTAAGATTGTTCGCCAGCATCTGCCTATACGGATCCAACATCTTGTTCCAGAGCGAATCATAGACCTCATCACCTGCAAGACTGAAGGCTCTGAATGCATAGAATTTCATCATGTACGAACATTCCGAGAAACGGGAGTCCGCAAATGCCTCGGTGAGGAGGCGGACAAAATCATCATGTTGCGCAGCACCTGAGAGGACAGCGAATACTTGGCAGTGTTGTGAGTATGCCATATCATCAGTGATATCAGCCGTGGAATCGGTGAAGAAATGTCCGTCATAGCAGTGCTTGCGAATTGAAGTCAACAAAGACTCCCTTCGGGACTCGTACTCCGCCGCATGAGCGGGTCGATTGACTTGTCGCAACAGCATTGCAGCCTGGTTGAGAACATATGCGTATAGCATGCTGAAGTACGTATGCCTGTTGGACTTCCTTCCCGAGGTGGGAACGCCCTTATCTGGGTGCTCTTCTGTTGCTCCCCAGGTGGTGACCCAGTCGACGTACTGCCACACATCATAGGGTAGGCCACTAACGAGGCCCAAGTCATCGACGTGCGATTCGAAGAAGTCCAAGACGCCGTCAATACGCGGCAAGAAAGAACGTGCAAATGCTGTATCGCCGAAGAAGAGGTGGTGATCGCAGATCTGAAGAATCCAATACAGAGAGAATCCAGCGATAATCTGAGGGACGTGTGACGGGAAGCGAGATTGCGTGAGTCCTTCAAAAGTCACTGATGAAGCCCAGTGACCGATGGCTTGCCGCATGAGACGGTCATCGCCACTGAGAAGATAGTGGAACAGTCCAACAGTTCGAGTATCGCCAGCGTACCTGAGAAGGAGGTTAGCAAGTATGCTCTCAGCCCAGATCTCCTGGAGGTGGCTTACTGAAGCTGCTCATAAAACGGACAGTCAGAGTATCCATCAAACATACAATTGCGCATTGTTCTGATCGAAACATCCCAGATTTGCTCACTATGGTCGTCTTTCGGCTCTTTCCAGCTACCCTTGACTGCAAGCGGGTAATTTACCTGCGTTGCCTCGAAAGACAACAACTCGATTGGCTCAGGACCTAGAGTTATCTCCACTCGCATGATCCGGAAAGTGCGAAACCAGAAAGGTTCATAGATGACGGTCTGATTTGCCGGAATGTCCAAGGTGGCAGCATCAAAAGGACCAACGAGATGACCATTATCGGCATCCAGGCGGTCAGCTTTCTTGCGGAAGAAGGGATATGCTGAAGCTTCAAGCTCATAGCCTTCCGAATAAGTGACTTTCAACGAGATCTGGGATTGCTTGGTCCCCTTGAAAGTCCATCTCACGAATGCTGTCGAGTGGACATCTGCTTGTATCTCAAGAGTATGAGTGGTGCCGCTGGGTAGAAGTAGAGGGGTATTTTGTGAGAGACAAGTTGCCCAGTTTTCCGCAGGGACTTCACTTTGACATTTTCGAATTACCTTGGTCACAGCGCGGGTCCCGATCGGCATAGGAATCTGGCGTGGTCGTAGACGCCAGGGCAGGAGGTCGCCATTCAATGTTCCCATTTTGTATGCCTTGGGAACGACGGGCGAACTTTCTGATTCTGGAAAACCGCGCTCATAAATCTAGTGAATGTTAACAAGGCAGTTATCAAGAGCTGAGGTAGGAGAGCCTGTCTTCAGACTATGGGTCTTCGAAGACTCAAAGGGTTGATACAGGTTCTAGATAAAGCCATGGGGGCCACTGTCGAGATTTTATCACTTACATGGAGAAACCCATCGTCTATCGACCCTGTTGGGAATTTTATACTGTCATCTATTTGAGCCGACCAATCTTTGCTAGAGCAGAGGTCCACGACTGTTGTCCTGGCTTCAATGCTACCGACTACAGTGAGTCCAGGAAACGACGTCCGCTCAAAAGGCATCGCTGCTCGATTCGAAGCGAAGTACCGCAGGACGCTGAACCTGATCTCATTCTCCCCTTCATGTAGATACTGGGCAATATCAAGAGTGTCATAATACCAGATCAGGAGACTTCCCCTGCTCGGTCCGACGACGACCCGTGTTCCATTGACAGAGAGCTTATACCGGGTGTCTGCTGAGACATGCAGAAGAGCCGTAGCAGGAGAGGAATCGAGGTTGAACCGGCGAGTGAAGTTGACTATTCTCCCAGCCGTGTTGTTGGTTGATGAATCAATCCAATCAGGTGTCCAGATCCAATTAGCATTTAGCTGGTTTATTGTCTGCGAACATTGTTAGAAGTGAAGACAGCTTCAAAGGGGTGTATCTGACTGCTTGCTCCTCCGTCGACACCTTCGTAGAAGACATCTGGCACGACACCTTTCGACGAATCTGTCGTCTATATCTGACTGGCTTTATGTATTGGGGAACAGGCTCTTTTATGAGCTATACTTCTATCTCAGAACATTCCGGGAGACAGATTTGTCGTTGGGGTAGCATGAGCTTCCGAATCCGTCGACTTCAATAGAACATTTTCCAGATTGGGTGCCAAAACGGAGGTTGGTCGTCAGTTTCTGCACCGTTCGTGTAAATCAATGGTGTGGTCGGTGTAATGATGGGCGAGAAAGTCAGGGGACCTGGTCGTGATTCGAGCGCGAGGAGGCTACGAACACGAAGCAGGCCAGTTGCGGGTCAGTCAGCGGCGCAGTGCGAGAAGGTTCCAGTGGAGGTGGGGCTGCAAATAAGGTTAGTCAAGCCTTATTCTTTGGACATTTCTGTCACAAGTTGATCATCAGCCCAAGACAAGCGATAGTACATATTTTCATGTCTTGTCTTATGTTCAAACTCAACACAAGACGTTCGAATGACTGGACGAGTCGCCTACAGATGGCCCGAAAATGCTCCGGAAATAGGGGAGGGATAAATCTAAGCGAAAGGGCTTCCAAGTTTCTCGTGCGGGAGAGTTCACCCAATACGCACAATACCCGAAAGCGACCCTGCGTTCTTATCTGATGAGGGCTAGGGTCCCCCGGGTGCGGGGTCCGGGGATGTCGGGGGTACTAGGGGTACCTTAGAATTGGACCTATATCTGCTGTATAAGAAATCGCTGGGCTCCTGCGATCCGCGTCTTCCCCTGGTACAGCTGCAGGAATTGAACAATCTTTGATCTGGTCTACAGCACCAGTGAGGCGACAATTCATCTTCATCACGATGGCGACTCATCAGAGCGGAACTCACGAGTCCCCGGATATCGTCGCCTCCAATGGCAAGATCGACGAAGGACGCGCAGAAGAGGTTGAAGTCTCGAAGAGCGAGGCCCCTCAGATGCGCACGAAAGAAGACGACATCAGTATATGGGAAAGTGTCAAGAGATACAAATTGATCACAATTGTAGCCATGACTGCAGCCTTTAGCGCGTCTTTGGACGGTTACCGTAAGTCAAGTTCTCAAAGTGCATGTTGACGAGTGTCCATCTTGCTAACTTGACCTTGTCGCCATGAAGAAATCAGTCTCAACGCCGGCATTGTATCAAACAAGGGCTTTATAAGGCAAATGGCTACTCCTGGTACCAAGATCATCCTGGGAAAGTACGTCTCTGCCTGGGGAGGCATACAGAGCGCTGGGCAGACAATCGGTCAAGTTGTGCGTTTTTCGAAATAGTCAATACGCATGTTCTGACACTGCACAGTTTCTCCAGTATGCAACCGATGCTCTTGGTCGCAAGGCTGCCCTTCTTATTCTCTGGGTATTCCTCACAGCGGTTAGTCTCCTTCTCCAATATTCATGTGTCAATGACCAAGGACTCTGTCTTCAGTGTATGATATGCAAGGCTAATAATATTTGCACATTCAGAGTATCTTCGCAGAGTCATTTGCAACAAAGTGGGATCACTGGCTCGTAGCCAAGCTCTTCTCAGGTGCCGGTGTTGGAATGTTGCAAGCTACCATGCCTGTCTATCTTTCTGAGCTAGCCCCAACTCAATTAAAGGGGTTTCTCATCAACGCGTATTCCTTGTGAGTCTTCAAATCCAATTGAAATCCTTCCAAAGTCGGACTGGCTGACGGACTTTCAAACCAGCTGGTTTGTTATTGGTCAACTTCTCGGTTCTGTCGCACTCAACAGGCTCAATGCCAGCAATCCTTATGATTTCCGCGATGCAATCTATACTCAGGTAATATAGCTTCGATATTCAAGTAACTCGACTTCTCGATTGACTAGTCGACTAACTGTCGATAGTGGGGTATGATTGGAGTTATGTTGATTATTTTCCTTCTCTTACCCGAGAGTCCCTGGTGGCTCGCTGGGAAAGGAAAAGTGGAAAAGGCCAAGAAGGTGTTGCTGAGATACAACGGCCACATTGAACATTACGATGTCGATGAACAAATTGTAAGTACTTCACGCTTCACTCAAAATCCACAACTCTCTCGAAAACTACTGAGAAGTATTTAAACTTCAGGGTGCCATGACTGCTACTTTCAACGAGGAGCGCTACACTGCCGAGGTAAATGAGGAAGAAGGGCAGTGGGCCATATTCAAGGGCCGCAATCTTATTAGATTCGTGATCGCCTCATGGCCCAAAGTCACACAACAATTTGTTGGACTGAGTGTTTTCAATACGTATTCCACGTATTTCTGTAAGGATACATTAACTTCCCGTATCAGCAGCGTTTCATTCAACTAATACCATTTATAGTCCAAGCTGCGGGCAACAAAAATCCTTTCTTAGGTAAAATCCGAAACGAAATGGTATACAAGGAATTATAATAACACAGGCAACAACTATAGTTACGGTCATCCTTTGCTGCGTCCAAATCCTCTCCATGATCGTCACATCGACTCTTACTGATAGATTTGGGCGCCGACCCCTCACTGTTTACCCCTATAGCGTCACGGTCTTGTCTGTCCTATCTCTCGGCATCGTCGGCTGCTTCGACTATACAACCAAGGAAACAAGCTCGCTCTTGGTAGATATATTCAGTAACCTCTTCCAGAATCATTATTGACTTAGCCTCAGGTGTTCTTTGCTTGCCTAGCAACCTTTTCAACAACAGGTGCTTCGGCAATTGGCTACGCCTACGCTGCCGAAATTCCTGCTCAGCGCCTGCGAGCTAAGACAGCAGGATGGGCTCTTGCTTTTTCGAATCTGATCGCGATCATGTTCAGCTTTTGCACGCCTCTGATGATCAATGGAACCAATCACTGGGGTGTCAAGACGGGATTTTTGTAAGTATATTTTCTTGCTAACGCCTGTTACATGTCACTAGAGACGAGTAGTGACAAATCTCTGGCTTCGCTAATTCTCTCCTTAGTTTTGCGGGCACTGGTGCGGTGTCTGTTGTCATCGCCTGGTTCTTGCTCCCTGAAGTAGCGCGAAGAACTCCTGCCGAGATTGACGAACTGTAAGTCAAAAACCTTCATTTCAATCTCATGTGTCCCTGGTCATCATGTTAATCATCTCTTAGTTTCGAGAAGAGGGTCAATCTTCGTAAGTTCAAGGGTTACGTTACGGACGTTCAAATGCGTGTTAATTGAGACGGCGAGATATTGTCGGATTCAACAAATTCTCATGGAAAACATTGGGTACAGTTTCAAAGGCAACTCGTAAAATTATCGATCAATCAAGCATACATTACTTGTAGTCCAACGAAATTCGAGAGTAATTTCATCAGAGCCGCAGCACCGTCCTAGCTCCATGTCCCACTATGAGTACCTTCACTAGCAGAATACATTAGTCTCTGACCCAAGGAGCCTCAATATCTAAAGATCGGCAAACAATATCTCCTTAAATTTAGCGCTATATTTGGAGAATCCTTGGTATTCTCCCTCAAGCCTCGCTCTCATGGAGTTTTCCTGATCTGGTTCTTATAAAATGATTGAGACTTGTACTCTACCTCTACCTAGCTTATAATGAATACTGTTTGCTCTCAAATTAAAAAAAATATACAAGCATGAGAGTACTAAGGAATATCGAATGCATTGAACAAAGTATTCCTACTGTAATGTAATTATACCTCAACCTTCTTCAATTCTTCGGGCTCTTCTCGCTTGATCCCTGCTTGGCGCTATTACTTGCTAAGCGAACAAGCCATTTTAGCTCCCGCTGCAAAAGGCTCGCTTGCGGCCCTCAACACCACACGCAAAAACATGAATTGACAAAAAATAGTTGAGTCTGAGTAAACTCAGGGACATGAACTCAAGAGACTCTGCTACTCTCTGACGGGGAGTCGAACCCCGATCTCCCGCGCATGCATGTAATCACATGACAAGCGGAAATCATGACCGTTAGACCATCAAAGAACGTGACTTCCAATTGATGTGGATTCCGATTGGATATATCATTTGTTGCAAGCATTTCGCTTATTAACACCTATAATACAAACAAAATTTCTTCCACTATGCAAGCAAAATTCCGGTTGCTGTTCAACATTTCGAGACGCATCTTTATTGATATTCAAATATCTCACGAGATAAGGCTACCCAGTTTATTTCACGCCTCTCGCTGCTTTTGGTGCCGACTCAAGGTCTGCTGTTTGGAAACGTGACCAATCTCAAATCTCGCTTCATGGGCTTTCGCTAATCCCTTCGACCCTCCCCCTTGCATCGTTCTTGTAACACAGTGTAAAAAGGAAGTGAAAATGGTCAATTATGCAGAAACTTCCATTCCGTGACGCAACTCAAAATTTACAGTACGGATTGAGAGCTGAACAGATCACGATGCAAACTATATCAACAGTTGCATGAGTTGTTGGGCCATCGCTCAAGATCGCTAGTCGCAAGATAGCAAGTTGGCTGGCACTCGTCTCGATTACGCTTTCAACCGACCGACTCGACTCTAATTTTCATGCCACCAAAAGAGGGAGGCATAATTCACGCTCGAAAGACGAACATCCACGCACCTGATAAGCCTGGATCTCCTTCATCATCATGGGGCGCACGAATGTCATGCGAACACTATGTCTCTTTTTTCTTGTCGGACTTGCTATTTATCACGAAGGACACAAACCCCATCCTCTCACCCTACGGCCAGATACACATCAATATTTTACCGAGACCGACTTTCATTACGATTCAAAGCTCATCGGAGCTGTAAGCCACAGCGATCCTCGATTCGCTCCTATTGAAGCTCCGACGATCGAAGAGCTCACTAGTACGCTCACTCCACTTCTCAAGAGCTACATCTTCACGATGGGTACACTTGAAATCAAAACCTGGCTCGCTCACGGAACTCTGTTAGGGTGGTATTGGAACCGCAAGATACTTCCTTGGGATACTGATATTGATGTTCAAGTATCGGCAAAAACTCTGCTTTCTCTCGCGCCATACAACATGACTCGATCCGAATTCGAAGGAAAACAGTACCTGTTGGGCATCAACCCTTACCATGTGTTTGTATCAACTGATGATGTGTCCAACAAAATCGACGCTCGTTGGATAGACTCCGAAAATGGGAAGTACATCGATATCACTGCACTTCACAGACATGCCGCCTATAATATCTTGCTCTGTAAAGACGGCCATCAACATAAGGTACTATTGTCTTACACGTAACTGTAATAATCTAATTGTGCTTAGGACGAGGAAGTATATCCTCTGCAAACGTCTGAATTTGAGGGTCTCGATGTCAAAGTTCCATCCGATGTCAAAATGGTCCTTTAAAAAGAGTATGGTGAGAAAGCTTTGTCGAGCAAAAATCACCACTGGTATGATTCCGCACAAGGAATGTTGTCCTTTCCGAATCGTGGTTGACTCTGCAATAGGCACAATTTTATCGACATGTCTCAAACCTGGGAACCCGAAGGACAGAGTAGTAGCTGGTGGAAATTGTGGCGGTGACTGCAGAGTTGGAATAGGGAATTGCGACGCAAATGGGGAAAAGCATGCGATTGAAGCCAGCAAATTCCCTCTCATGCTCGTGGTGACCTAGAACAACCTGCCATGCATAATTTGAAATCAATACTGATTTACTAGAGTTTGGTGGGGTTGCACCTGATTTGACACCGAATTTTGAAGCAAAATTCGATCATATCAGAATAAAGTCTTGTAACTCAACATCTTCATCCTCGTCGGGCCATGCCTCGCCATCCATGATGCCCACAACGTACGCTGGTCCAACAAACGACCAATGATCATGTTCCGAGTGGCGAAGGACGACCGGACAAGCCGACCCTTCCAGCAAGACCACCAAGTCATCACTTTGAGCTGTATGAAATGCTGTGCCGGGAAGTGTTGCATTGAGAGCATCATCATGGACGAGTATCAGCCTACGATTCCCCATGTTGCCACATATGTGAGCTACATAGTCCAATAATTGAGCAACCTCAGGGGGTACACGACCATTCTTGCGAGTTGACTTTGCTGCGAGAGACGCAGCTATGACAGCACAACGTGTCATGTCGATGTCCCAACTCGACTCGTTTCCTTCGTCTGTCTTCTTCCACTTCTCTACGAGCTTTTCTCCTTCTACCAGGTCGTACTGAGTATCTGGGTACTGTAAAATGTCTCGCATGGTACCAAAGAGCGGAAGATCTGCTGACTTGGATATCATTGTCTCTTCGAAGTCGAACGTGACCAGCTTGAGGAAGGTGTTTCCTTGATCTTCATCAGACAGTGGGGCCTCAATGTTCTCTACCAGACCCATCCATTCACGCAGGAGTCGGACACGATGGACCAGAAGTCTCAACGAATCGACTTCGTGGCCTACGAGATCGTATTCCTCTCCCTGTAATATTGGTAGCGAGTCGGGTGGAAACTCATGAGAGACAAGTGCATGATCCACCCTTGTCACAATCTTCCCTACCACTTGACCTCGGACTAGAAGCTGGCCAGAACCAGGGGAAAGCGCTGACATTGACTTGATGGATATTCGAGAATCATCTGTGGCATACGCTGACGGATTCTTTAGTGTAACATCCTCATCTTGCCAGTCCGGGACCCAGGACGGGAGCTTGTGTGATCGAGCGCTGCTGCAAACATACTGCAGCATCTGAAGAGTCCCAGAATGGATGATCATAGCGAGACACGCTTCTTCGTAAATATTTTCCAATGTTTTGCCATAGTCTGGTGCGGGTAGAGGGATGCCAAGGGCCGTGAAGACGGCATAGAGACCATATATCTTGTCTTTGGGGTTCGTTGCTTGAAGGTGCCGGACTTGTGTTAGAGCACTTGTCAGAAGTGCAACTGTAACTTCTTCCTCGCTGTCGGACCTCTCGACAAAAAGAGAATCTCGAATGTCCTCGCGGACCTTGATGCTGACATAGCTTTTCCATGCTTGTGCTTCTAGTTCGTCGATGAACTCCTCGAAGACCAAGAATCTAGCAGCTATGATGTACGTGTCCCAAGAAACCGCATCTTTGCCACATATTACCTGACAGTCTCTCGAGAATGCGACTTCTTGCAACGTCCATACTCGAGAATGCCATGAGTGGCAGAACAAGTGATTCAAACAAGTCGACCCTTCTTCCAGCTTTCCTTTCTGGCGGAGTTGATCTGCGGCTTCTTAGTGGTGGACCTAGTTTTTGAAGAGTTCACCTACCGTCATACTCCAGCAACTTTCTAAGCTCCCGTTTCGAAGGACAATCTCCAATTCGACGAAGTCTTTCAAAAGTTCCACCTGTATAATCTTCACCTTTGCCAAGCCAGCAGAGAGTTCTCTTCGCATTCCGATAAATGTCTCCCATTAGTGTGATCTGTGTATTCCGCTCTTCGATGCTCTCCTGGCTGCTTCCTTGATCGATACAGATCGCATCAACCCATAATGTTCTTTTCTTGTCAGGTAAGCGAAGATGCCTGAGAGCAGCATCGCAGTTCGGCGTTATCAGCAGCTCTATTCCGTCGCATGCGCATGGCAAGGTTCCGGTGGGCGAGCCCCAGACATAGGAAAGAGCTTCATAGTCAGTCCCTTGGTCGATGGGGGCTTCACACAAATCTACCTTCAATGGCGCCGGCTCACCTGATGATGGATGTAGGCTGAGCAAGCGGATGGAACGCGGCGAATTCAGACGGTGGTGTTGAAAGCTCATTGTGTCGATTAATTGTTGGGCTTTTGTTCTTTACGCATTCCTTTGGTTCAAAGAACGGACTGTAAGCTTCCTTACTGTTTAAAATATCTTGGTCGTTGGGTAAAGAAGAAAAGGCTCAAGAAAATCCAAGCTGAGGTTCGAGGTTCAAGCGAGAATGAGCGCCAAGCAATCGCTTCATTGGATGGCAGGCCTCAAACAATTGTTGGGGTCAAATACCTGGATGCAGTTCGGTTTGGGGCCAATTGTTGTGCGAATTGCATCAAGTACAGGAAGACTTCACCACTGAGATCAACACTTTGAAGAATTACCAGCGCTACAAAGTTAGACGTGGTGTATCCTCACGCAAGCACAAGACGAGGCCAATCCATGATAAATCTGTTGACGTGACGTTCATGTTGTGATGTTGCTAAGGATCTATGACAAGTCCATCGTCTCCCAGCTCTATTTTCTTGTCAGTGGGACTTGGGCTCGTTGATAGCCAGAGTATACATGTGCCAGCATTCACTTTCCACCTCCTACTCTCCACAAGTTAGGATGCCGCATGCTGCAGCAACCTTGTCTTTCCGCTTGCTGCAAGATTTGTCTTTGTGAAGCCTGCGATGCCTTGGGTAGAGTAGTCCTCCATACCCGAACTAGGTGACAGGAGATACACTTGCATACTCTGCATATCGACTGCAACAACGAGACTTTTGGGGGAACCGTAAGCCTGACTTGATATGGTTGTGGCTTCCAGTGTCTCCATTCAGATTGGAGTAATAAGCTAGCAACTTATCACAGCTACTCTCAGAATTTGAAAATGACATTCGGGTTCATCTCCTCGACATATGAGACAGCGGATAGAGTTGGAAGTGCCACCCGTGTCGCGGAGCTTTTAAGACTTTTGACAAAAGTCTTGGTCGGGAAGGACTCAACATCTTGCCCAGCGCCACACCCACAAATCGGGCTCTTCCAATCCGCCGTGCTCAATGGCACATGTCTACTCGACAGATACTCGCACGAATCTTGATGCTTCCAATCGCGGCGACATGACTCGATAGCAGCGGGTAGCATGTGCTTCCAGATGGCCGATTCTTCCTTACTGATCTGAAATACCTGGCACTTTCCAGGCCCTTGAGGCATGATACCGACAATATCCAGTCTGTTCAGCTCAGTGATCGGAACGACCCAAGCATCAAGGAGCATGGCTCCACTTTCTCCACCGTGTCTTAGGCATTTTGCGATGAGCACGCAATCAAGAACGGCTGCTCGATCGTGTTCCCCTGCGAGAACAAAAACTTTCATCTCCGGAATGTCCAAAACGTGCTGAGATATCTGATTGAGCGTCTTCTTGAAGAACGCAAGCATGGATCTGAACTCGCGTGTCTGTCGTCCTGTCCTGAAGATCTCCTTTTCTCGTTTGCTTAAGATCTGATTCAACGAGTCCGTGAACCAGATGTCTGGATCCATACTTGGAATAATGTATTGTTTCTCAAGGTCCACTCTAGGTAAAGCCCAAGTGATAGGTTGTGAACTTTTGTCAATGAGTACTAGGAATGGTTCCAAATCATAGCCCCCTGAAACGAGAGCTGACGAGGCCGGTACATTGACTTTGATCCAAAGACTTTTTCTGGCAATCTTAGTTTTGGCTTTTGTACCATTGACGGGGTATGGAAACACAAGTCGTCGACTGTGCTTATCGCCAATATTGAGAAGTATAGAGCATGGCGAGTGAAAAGTCAAGGTGACAAATGCTGCTTTGCCCAGAGCAATAGCTTCATCTGAATCTGGCGTGATAGTGTACTCGGCTTGGAAAATGAGAGGCCCATTGCTTTGCGAGGCAGAGATCACCACCTGAGGCTGTAGACTATTCTTCGGAGGTGCGACGACATCTTCGCTAGGGTGCGGTAACAAGCGAGACTTGGGAATTCCAGGAGGGGTCTCCGAGACGAAAACGTGCTTCTTATCCTTGGATGGAGTCATGTAAACGCATAACTCCGGACCGAGCTCTTGTACGTATTTGGCGGCGTGCATGGACATTGTTACTAGTAGTGCAAGCTCAAATTTGCCTGTGACCATCGGCCAAGGGACTGGAGTGGTGACGATGAGGTCTGAAGAGCCGGCCCATCCTTTCGGATCTTCGGTTACATCCCCCCAGGAACTATCTTTATTTTGCTTGATGCTTCCAAAGAAAGCATCGATGCCAAAAAAGTAGTTATTTTCTCTGTTGATCATCAGATCGAGATGGATTCCTGGGGCACCGGCATGTATATCGAAGACTCTCAGCTCTTTCCGTGGCACAACCAGAGTGACGCATTTGTACAGTTGAGTGACATCTGTAGGAGGTAGATGAATGGGACCACTTCGCAGCGCCCCAGAAAGACTGATTTGAATCTCGAGATCCTGGACACAGTCTTTGCCGATGTGAAGCGTCCTGTCCTCCCTCATTAGGGACTTTAAACGAGTATAAAAGGCGGTCCAGTCTGTGTTAATGTTTCTTGTGGCATGCTGAATAAGTGTAGCAAGGCTCATTCGATTGTATCGACTGAAGAGTTGAGAGTTAAGTGGACCGCCTTGAGACCTGATCTTCTCAAGCCATCCGTTAAGATTCTCTTGACCAAACATCTTGAGATAGATGTCAAAAAAGATGTCAACCAGCTCTTCGCAATCAAAGCGAACACGATCATCTTCGTCAGTAGGCACACTATCTCCTGTGAGATGTGCGGTATGATGATCAACAGCAGCTTTCCATGGGATGCGCATCCTGTAGCGATTTGGGTTACTGGAATGTGTTAAGTCCTCACCAGAGCTGTTCTCTTCCGTATATCCAAGCACGTATCCCATGGGCACGAGACCAATGAGTAGACTGGCAAAATCAGTATCCGTAAAAAGTGCTTCATATAGTTCTTCGTCAATGTCTTTTGAAGAAAGTCGAAATGTCTCTGTGTACAACACAGAGGTGCTTTTTCGAGACAGGATCTGAGCAGTCGGAACAAGGATGTTTGGCACGCCTACCCAGTCCGCAATGTTAGATGTATCGATAACATCGAAGAATAGAGGTAGGTCACTTCCGCCATCTCCATCAAATTCCAGTGTATGCCCAGACCACTGAGTAGCATACAGATAAGTAATCGCAGCTGGTCCAGGCACAGCTGGATTTCTCGCAGACAGAGCATGACAGAATGTCACAGCCTCGCCATACACGAAATTGACCGTCACAGAATCCTTCTTGGCGTATTCGACGAAGGCCTTACTCCATTCTCGGAACTGTCTCTGAGCCAGAGTCACCATGGCCTTGACAATTTGACTCTTGTTGGCAATCATTCCATCGAAGACCGAAGCTAAATGAAAGCCAGTGAGAGGATCGCTTGTTGGAAATACTATGAACTTGTCGGTCATGGCAGATACGGTGAAAAGAGGACTGACGAATCCCTTCTTATCCGGGCCAAGATCAGGACTGCCAACCACACCTTCAGACCAATACCGCCGAAGACCTTGATTCATCACTGGCATTCCCTTTTCCCAATGAGGACCAGCATAGAATGTACAAGACTGTCCACCTTTGCCGTAATTGTTGTCGTATATAGCCTTGATCTCCTTCCTTTTCGCGGCATCGTAACGGGCTTGGTCGCTGGAACTCTTTTCGATCGCATATTTCGACCAAATCTTGCGCAATTCATCTACAGTCTGACGGCTGACAAATTTGATGGTGGGAGAATAAGGGCTGTTATTCCATGCTTCAGGGGTCTCTGTAGCAGAAAGGAGCCTCCGAGACTGTTCTCGCAGTAGCTCAAGATTTTCTTGTGAAATGCAGAAATGGTACCAGAGATTCCAGATTGAAGCAAGCTGAGCATCTGAGCTTTGAGACACATCGCCTGAGTACTTTTCTGCTAGATCTAACATCAAGGATAGTAACAGAACATTGCGGGCTGATGAATGTCAAGAACGATTAGAAATGTCCCCAGAAACTCGGACAATCGTACCTAGGACTGCTGGCTCAAGATCACAGCAGGTAAATCTGAACTTCTCGGCGCCTACTATGATCAGCTGCTGTAAGGCTTGCTCAGGTATACAGAGCAAAATTACCTGGCCTGCCTTCGCACCACAAGGAGTACAGAATGCTTCGCGGATCTCCACATGCCAGCATCAAGATATCTGTCACGGCGTCATTATCCTCGCCTGGGGAGTGATAACTCAGGAGATTGACTGCTGGAGTATTCCCAATGGGATAGAAGACCAAAGATGTCGCAGAAGGCACGAAGCTCACATTGTGCATCTTTGCGAATACGCCTGCTCCTGCTCAGCAGGCCCTTACCGCTACAGATAGGATATATGGAATATATGAGCAGGAACGGTGAAAATGCAAAATCCAGAACAACTTTCAGATTGAATGGAGCAAACACAGAAGAAATTTCTCAGAGTGCAGATGACCAAAACAAATTGAAAGTTGGTGACAATATTAGAGTTCATCAGATCGGCCGTGGTGTTGCAACGCGTCAAGCGCGTCGTCAGATTTTCAACAAATCGACATCCACAATTTCACATGCTTTCAACCCCCACCCTACCGACCTCGGACTATGGGGATGATACCATGTATCACCACGATCTCTTTCCCTCCTCCGCAGCACTGAATCCTCAATATTCAAGCTATGAAATCAACTATGTGCCCGACGCTGCCTAATGAGCTTTGGATCAGGATTCTCCGAAGTCTCGACACCGACGATGACCTGCCTTTGCTGTGGATGACTTGCCGCAATGTCTGCAACGTATTCAGAGATGCGATCGAAGCCATGTTTCGAAATCAACTGCTGCCGAAGCTGCGAATAGGCTTCACTCTTGGTGAGCAACTATCCTGGCAATCTGCGCAGATCGAAAAGCTGACCAGAAAGCAGGATACTATTGTCCACCTCCACGGAACGACCGTCGATTCTCCTCCATTCTCCTCAGTTGCGGATTCGAGTTCGAAAGCCTTTCGGACGATGGGCAAACAGCGATTTTGAAGGTGGAGGACGAAATACTAGAAGAACTGAGACCTGTTACTCGGAAACGACTGCGAGAATACACAGTGGAACATCATCTCGAGATACCACAACACTCGGTCCAGATACGGAGGGAGATTAATGATGGCCCCATAGTGGGGCTTTCTTACGATTACGATAAAATCCAATTGAGCTGCAACTGGAGAGACACATTCACAAGTTTTTACGCGGAAGAATTTCTATACCACAAACTAGTCCGGGAAGCAGCTGCGAAGAAAGAGGCTTGGCTAGCGGAATTGAAGGCAAAGGTTGATCGGAAGGAGATGGATGCTATGCAAGTTATCTCGAAAGCGCTGTATGCCTTTGCAGACGACAATGCGATTGGAAGGAAGATGGCCAGAAGGGCGAGAGTCAAGAAGCAATTTAGAGAGTGGGACGGCACAGAATGGGATTTCTCTAGGGATGGGGACGAAGCCGAAGAGGAAAAGGTGTTGAAAGAATTGCAACAGCTGAGACAATTCATCAGTCTCGAAGAGTGGAGTGACGACGAAGACGACGAGAACGATGATGAATGCAATGAAGAGGAGGAGTATGAAGATGAAGACAGTGGAGAAGAGTGGGAGACCGATGGCGAAGACGATGATTGAAAGTTCTATCTACGTGTTGGGGGACAATCGGATGAGAGAGTGCTAACAATGATCTTAACAATTTCAGAGCGCACGGCGCGCGCAGCACGTTCTGCAAGTATAAGAATGGGCCATGGCCTTCGATGTGAGAGATGTAATTCTGCTCTGGTTAAGGTAATGACAAGGGCCGTATTTTCTCAACATTATTCCATTTCATTGGACAACCAGACTTGAATGATAGACTCAGCCGGGTTGGGCTTTCCGGGTCTGAGAGAAAGCTCATTGGACCTGCTTGGAAACCCTACCTGTTTGAAGAAAGAAGGTTTGTGTCTAGCTGGGTGCGGACTTCATTTTGGAGCCGCCGAGAATGCAGCTCGATCATTCTCTACGGGAGTGTATAACCTCCGTCGATGACCAAGTTCGCCCCTATCAGAACATTAATATAGAGCCAAGCCCAGAAAGGTCCGACTTGCCTGTCATATAGCTGCTGGCATTACTGGCGAGGAAGACATAAGCCCCTTTTAACTCCGCAGGCTCACACAATCTCGCGGCAGGTATCATACCAAACCACTTGTCTCTCCATTCTTTTGGGTGAACATCAAGCACTATACTTCGATCAGCGTCATACCGTCCAAGATATCGAGGAGCATTTCGACTTACTGTCTGTAGCAATGAACCCCTACTATTGTCAGTAAAGTTGAACAGTACCACTTCTCATCTTGCGGAAAAACTCACAGGCGAAACACAATTGACCCTTGCAAACTTAACCCATTCAACGCTTAAACACCTAGCAAGCTGTACTACAGCCGCCTTGCTCGCATTATACGCCGCTTGCTTCTGAGGAACATTGACCAAAATGGCGCTCACACTCGCCGTGAAAATCACATTTCCGAACCCCTGTTTCTCAAACACTCTCCCAGCAGCTTGTGCAGTATAGAAAGCCCCATTCAGATTAACGTCCATAATCTCCTTGAACTGCTCAGGCGTATAATCCAGACCTGCATAATGAGTCGCTATCCCCGCGTTCGCAACGACGATGTCGAGGACTCCGTTTCCCAGTTCAGCTGCAACGGTATGGATCACGGACTCGATTTCAGGTTGGGAGACCACGTTGGCTTTGTATGCTTTTATGGTTCGACCTGATGACTTGGCTATGGCAGCGGCCGTTTGGGAGGCTTCGTCAGGTGACGTGTTTGTGTATAGAATAGCGACGTTAGCACCTGCTTCGGCAAGCCCGTGGGCGACTTGGAGACCGATACCTCGGGTGCCCCCTGTTACGAGCGCGGTTTTGCCGGCGAGGGAGAAGTGGGAGAGGACAGGCGAGCTGGGGTTGGGGTGGGCTGCGAGTGACATCGTGGTTTCTAAATTGTAGCAAGATGAGGAAGAAGTGCTGTGTGAGTGATGAAAAGAGAAAGGTGAGAAGCAGGGAAGTCAGTTCTTATATGGACTTAGCATGCAGGTCGGACATCTGTCAACCTGTTCTTAATGCAGTTAGTGTTTTCTGCTGATCTTGTGACAGCACATAGCATTCAGCCAAGAATCACGATAGGAAAGCCGTGGTGTTGTGAGCTCCTCAGGAGTACGATTTGCGTATCTCATCACAAACTGAAGATGAAAAGGGGACCTCGCTTAACTGTTTCCAGCTCGAGACTTTTGGACTGAGAACATTCACCCTGCCAGTAATTTTGCTTTGAGAGGTGCGAAATGGTTTCGCCTACTTTCTTCTCAGCATCCAAGGGTCATTTATCTACAAAACTCCCTCAATTACGACTTTCAGTACATCCTCTTGTCCTTTCTTGACCAATTCAAACGCCTGTTCTGCATCCTCGAATTTGAATCTGTGCGTAATGAGGGACTTTACGTCAATTTTCCCAGATGCTACCATATCAACGGCAGTTTGATAGCAGCCTGCAGTATATCTGATTGATCCCTTGATATTCAATGCACGGATGCATGCTGTGGTGATCGGGAAGACCACGTTCTAATGGCCATCAGCATCTAATAACAAATTAGAAGACTGCAGAACTTACCTCCTTTCCCATGCCTACCTGCACATAAGTTCCTCCCTTCTTGGCAGCAAAAACTCCAGCTTGTATACAAGGCTCAGCGCCTGTACATTCCAAGATAACATCAGCACCCTCGCCAAGACCGAATTCTGCAACTATTTTCTCTCCAATCGCTCGGCTCGCATCGACGGGATCAACATCAGCGGGAGCTCGCTCAGGAACAAATACGCCATCCGCTGCATACTTCCTGGCAAACTCGGTCCTGGTCTTCGAGATATCAACTCCGATAACCTTTTTCGCACCATACGCTTTCGCCATGGCCTGACACAGTACTCCTATGGGTCCACAGCCGAAGACTATGACTGTCTGATTTGCCCGTAGGTCAGCGACTTTGCAGATTTGGACAGCTACAGCAGTTGGTTCGACCATAGCTCCGTCTTCAGAGGAGACGTGAGAAGGAATTGGATAGCAGTAATCCGAAGCTACCGTATAGTACTTCTGAAGAGTGCCATCCCAAGGAGGGGTTGCCGCAAATATGGTATCGGCGCAAAGATTATAGGCACCTTCTCTACAAAAGTCGCAGCTATCGCTCGTCGTTAGTTTCAATGTCTCGCAAGGTGGTAGGGAGTACTCACTATCTGCATGGTACTCCTGGCTCAATTGCAACTCGATCCCCCACTTTCACATTCTTGACAGCCTTTCCTACTTCCACAATTGTTCCCGAACTTTCATGACCCAGCACAATCGGACTCTTCAAGATGAAGTCTCCAATTCTTCCTCGTTGCCAATAATGAACGTCACTTCCACATATTCCCGTCTGCTCAATGTGCACTCGAACATCGTGCTCGTTTCGCAGCTTGGGAATCTCTCGGTTCTCGATGGAAACATTCTTGATGGAATGTAGGACGAATGCGGGGTTCTATGGCGGGGTTAGCTGTAAGTGGTTGTCTGACTCACGTGACTTACTGCTTCCGCTGTTATTGTTGCTGGAGACATTTTTGAAAGGTCGTTGATATTGATATTAGACAGGATAGGACAAACAAGGCTAGAGAATCGAAGTTTTCATAATTTATGGTTGATGTTGGAGGGGCATACGGTAGCGGGTTCGCGCAACCTTCCCTCACAGGAGACACGACGGAGTACAGTCGCCCGCGATCATCTGCAACCATCATTTATCAAAGTCAACAAGGTGTGGATCTTCCGCCATTCATCCTCCAGTGAGCATGTATTGGCCAACGAAAGTAGTCTTGGACAATCCTTCTACCCGGACCAGCAATCCTCACGTCAAGCGCGTCGATAGGATTCACGCTCGACAGCGGCGAAGCCATGTTGTTGGCGACACCATGATATTGGCTGCTTCGCTGGTGGAGTGTGCTTTGCACGAGAGTTTGAGCGCCTGAATGATTTTGATACGTCTTTCTCCATGGCGACGTAGGTAGTCATCGAGGCATTCTTTGCTGTATATCACGTGGCCAGAGCGATCTTGATAGACCTCGGGAAGCATCCTTCTTTCCTTCTTGCGGACCCCAAATAACAAGATACATTGTAATTTTCGCTGCTTAGACATGCAATGGTCTTAGGAGGGTGAATGTAAGATCCCACATGAGTACACTTATCATGATGCAGCTGGCAAGTGCTCTATTCTGTACGCAGGGAAAGACGTCGCATGGTCTCAGACACGCTGAACCTCAGCTGCCGAGTTTGCCATTGAGGTTTTATAGCATGCCGAAATCTCCACCCGGTTTGGGAAGCTGGCAGCGGAGACAGTCACCCTGTCCGTGAACAGAGCTGCAGCCTACGCTGTTGTGTCTGTCTGCGGAAAGCCTCACCCTCCCCGTGGCTTGCGTCTGACTAGCTCTGAAGCCCGTTCAGTGCTGTGGAGTTGCTGTATTTTGGGAAGTCTAAGAGGTCAACTTCTCATTATTCCTACCTCAATTCCGAAATTAGCTTGTACTTCGTCAAGAACGCGCTATTGATCGTATCCTTAACCCAGAATTTCAAAGTTTCAAGCATTCAAGTTAATCAACATGACTACTAACGGAACAAATGGTCCGCACAAATCCATTCGGGTTGTCAACCCGCCCGTTGAAGACAGTGTTTTCAAGTCCTTCCGTTTAGATGGCAAGACTGTCATCATCACTGGTGGTTCTGGAGGTATTGGGTACGAGGTAGCAAGAGGTCTTGCCGAAGCTGGAGCAAATGTATGCCCCTTTGCACTTTATACTGTCTCCTCCCATTGTCTAATCTCTTGCCCAGATCGCCATCTGGTACTCCACTTCCCCAACTGCATCCAAGCAAGCTGCGATCATTGCCAAAGATTTCGGTGTTAAGACTCAAACGTACAAGGTACAAGTCGAGAACTACGCCGAAGTGGAAGCTGCTGTTGCATCAGTCGTGCAGGATTTCGGTCGTCTCGATGTTATGATTGCAAATGCTGGGATCCATCCAAGGCAGGTGGTCTGGACTCTGAAGTCAAGGATTGGGATCGTGTGAGGGCAGTAAATTTTGATGGCGCCTAATATTGTGCTAGAGCTGCAGGATTGGTATTCAGGGCTCAAGGATGTGGCAATATGATCTTTACAGCAAGCATGAGTGGTCATGTCGCCAATGTCCCACAGGAACAGGCTGGCTATAACGCTTGCAAAGCTAGTGTGGTGGGTTTGATATCAGGCCCAGGCATGTTTCTTTGCTGATAACATCTAAGATTCATCTCTCAAAATCTTTGGCTGTTGAGTGGGCGAAGTGGGGTGGGAGAGTTAACTCTGTGAGCCCTGGTTATATTGACACTGCTATATCTGGCGATTGCTAGTTCGAGATGAAAGAGGCGTCGTACAACTTGACTCCGCTCAAGCGAGATGCTGATCCAAGAGAGTTGAAGGGAGTGTACCTGTACCTCGCAAGTGATGCAAGTTCATACACTACGGGAGCAGACTTTGTTGTTGACGGAGGTTATACCGCGAGATAGATGATGTGATATGTGGTTGAATTGCCAAGGCATGAACTACTCTCAATAGACCTATATACCCCAACAATGCAGTACCAAGCCTGTCCCGGTCTTTTTTCTCTTTTGGCATTGTATTTCAAGCCAGCTTAGGTATTTACCTCATATGAGCCAACCACAGTTGCAAAATGTGCGTTATTGGCCAATTTGCTTGAAAGCAACTGCGGGGGTTCAGGGATGAGAATCCAGGACCAACTGTACTTCGTGCCAAATGGATCTCGACGTCAGTTTCATAGAACATAACAGACCCGCGAGTAGAATTCCCTCCTTCGAAGCCCGAAATTATTTCCTTCAATGGGTTGCAGTGCTTTGTTTGGGTCGGCATCTGTCACCCATGGACGCTAGGGCATATTGGATTTAGTGAGGGTGACAGATGTTCGGCACAACTGCTCCACCTCGACGCATCGCGTGAAGGGTCGTGGGTGAGTACTTTCCGCATTTTCCGCAGTATGGGGAGCATTGGGAACCCCAGAGTTTCCCGCATACCCCTCACCGTTCTCCACTGTAAGGAGTCGTTAGCGCTTCCGACTCATCGGAGCACCGATGTCTCTGGGGTTGTAGCAAGGAACAGTTGCGAAATCATCGACGCTGTCCTGGTCATTACCCGACGAGTCCGTCAATTTTGGCTTGGAAGAAAGCTATAAATGGTTAATGCATGTGCTATGGCATTCCTCTTAGGTTTTCTACTCTCTAGAGTCCTGTCGATCACTTGTATTCTCTCTGCTGCTTCATAGTTCTCTCTGCCTCAAGTGCACATTGTATATTGTACAACTTTCCACACCTCACCAAACAAGACGCCATGAAGGACCAGGACATTGTAGGCCAGGCTCTAGCTGAGGTGCTTTCTCATAGTCCAAAGTATTGGTTTCAAACCCCTCATATGCTCCGTCTCAATCTATTGCTTTTCATTCCACTCCTCTCGTCCTCTGTCGCAGGCTACGATGGCAAGTCTCCTAGATCGCACCTTCAAACCTTCACTAACGCCTCTCAGGATCCCTCATGAATGGACTTCAATCACTTCCTCAATGGCGTAACTATTTCGGCAATCCGACAGGTGCTCTTCTCGGTCTTGTCAATGCTGCTCAATCCATTGGATCAGTTCTCTCGCTCCCATTAGTTGGCTGGTTCTCAGATAAACTTGGCCGGAAGCCTGTTCTGCTCGCTGGAATTATCATGATTATTTTAGCGACGGTCATACAAGCAGCTTCAGTCAACCTGCCTATGTTCATCGTGTCACGTCTGATTGTTGGATTTGGAGGCATGTTCGTCGTCCAACCATCTCCCATGCTCATTGCAGAGCTGGCTTTTCCAACCCATCGTGGGAAATATACCAGCGCCTTTTGGACAATGTACTATCTTGGTAAGTCTCCGACTCCTCATCTACGACTGTCCTAATATGGGTCTCAGGTGCCATTCTCGCATCATGGACGACTTTCGGCACACAAGATTACACCTCCGACTGGTCTTGGCGCATTCCTTCAATCCTCCAAGCTGGGTTTCCTTTGGTACAACTCTGTTTCTGGTACTGGGTTCCTGAATCACCTCGTGTAAGACACCGCTCCCATTGACCTTTCTTTGACCATAAGTGATAGCTAACATACCCCGCAGTGGTTAATTGATCAAGACAGAGCCCCAGAAGCAACGAACATTCTCACGAAGTATCACGCAGGTCCAGAATACCAAGCCACATCAACTTCACCCCTCGTGACCTTCGAAATGTCGGAAATCATACAAACAATCAACATGGAGAAGGCAGCAAAAAACACAGGGTGGTCAGCACTTGTGGCCACTCCGGGAAACAGGAAACGGACCCTCATCGCTGTCTGCTTAGGTGCCTTTGCTCAATGGAACGGTATTGGTGTAGTCTCTTACTACCTCACGCTTGTCCTTGACACAGTGGGGATTACCGACTCTTTTGACCAGACCCTCATCAATGGGCTTCTTCAAATCTTCAATTTTGCTGCCGCTTTCTCAGCTGCAATCCTGGTAGACCGTCTCGGACGAAGGACTCTATTCATTTGGTCTGGAATCGGAATGCTGATTTCGTATATCGTTTGGACCGCTTGCTCGGCGGTCAATTCGAACACTGGATCCAAGCCTGCAGGAATTGTGGTTGTGGTGTGCCTCTTCACATTCTTCTTCCACTACGACATCGCATATACGCCTCTCCTGATGTCCTATCCGACTGAGATCTTTCCGTACTCTCTGCGTTCGAAGGGTATTGCAGTCGAACTGTTTGCAATTTATGGTTCACTTGTCATTGCCGCCTTCGTCAACCCCATTGGACTTGAGAATATTGGTTGGAGATACTATATTGTGTTTTGTTGCTTCTTGGTGGTCTTCATGGGTATCACTTACTTCTTATTCCCCGAGACAAAGGGACATAGCTTGGAGGAAATCGCGATCATCTTCGATGGCGATTCGGCGATCGTAGACCACGACGAGAAGAGCGAGATGAAGATACTTGAAAAAGCTGGTGTTGAGACCTCAGGGCACGTCGAGAAAGTTTGACGCTTAAGCGAGGTGACGGTGTGACACCACTACTATCACTTCAGCAAAGCTCCACGATCTCCTGCTGTCCGAATAAAGCGACACACCGACAACATCAAAGTCCCCAGCAAGGTAGGACATTAGGGAGCCTAGAGTCGAGGATAGGTTAAGCTAAATAAATATTCTTTTTCAAAAGTGTCAATTGTAGGCCTTTCAGCAAATTTTCTCAATGTCCCAGTAGGACAGGGACATTATTTGGTACCTTATTTTTGGTCCTGTGTGTCGATTATTCGGGACATCGCGAGCACGATCCGGCGAGTGAGTCATATTCGAGCACGAAAGACCCTTTACTATACCTGTATAGATCCTAATAAGCAAATATCACTCAATCATACAAGATATCTTGGCAGAGTGGTTTATTGCGTTAGGTTGCTATCCTAATTCCTTCGGGAGCGTTGGTTCGAATCCAACAGATATCTTTCTATTTCTTTTGCTTTTCATATTCTTATGAGAATTTTGAGCTACTTCTGGGCAATGTTTGGTACTTTGGCAAATTTTTTCAGTCATAGGAAGCGGGAGCTGGTGTACCTCGGAGTTTGTTTTAGTACTAGGCCTTACCTTACTTCCTTCTTAGCCATAGACTCCAGTCTTTTCGTTAGCAAAACTCTTTAGTGGCATATCCTTGCTTTCATTTTGGTCACCATTCTTTCGTTTCGTTTATACGTCGCTTATTAATTGTATATGTCATTTGGATGAGCCGCCCGCGACTATTTCTTGTGTCCATCTACCATTTCACCACTCTTCGCTTCTCAGCAGTAGCAGCTCCCTCAGCAGCATTTCCCTCAGCAGCAGCTCCCTCAGCAGCAGCCCCCTCAGCAGGAGCAGCCTTCGCACCCCCAGCATTCACACTATTCAACGCACCCAACAACGCCACCAATCCATCAGCTCCTCCTCCACCCGTAGCACTTGCCTCTGGACTCGCTTCCCCTGCTGCTGTCGCCCCCGTCGCATTCTTGCTAGCGCCGGCTCCACTCACTGCTCCCAACAAGGCCGCGAGCCCATCAGTGTTCCCAGTCCCCTTGGCTTTCGGAGCTGTGCTGGTGCCTGTCGCTTCAGTGCCGTTCTTAGGTGCAGCGATGTTGATTCCCGCTTCTCCTCCGACAGACTGAGATCCGTCTGCATTTGTAGTGATGCCTAATTCACCACCGAGGTTGCTACTTCCGTCGCCGTTGACTTATTCATGTTAGAGTATGCGACGGGTATGGGAAAATGGCATTTACCAGTGATGCCGGTCCCATCGCCTATTATTGTCTCTCTCTTCGAGTGTGCTCTGGGAATGACAAAGGCTTGAACGCCGATAGCAACCGCGAGGATAGAAATGAGCTTCATGATGTTTGGTATATATAGAAAACTAAAATGTTCTACAGAATTATTGCACAATTTCGAAATACAGAAATACGAATAATGAACAGAGACCGAATGAGCCAGCACTAAGATTCACAAAAGAATACTTGAGCGCTCCTCAATTGTATTTGATGATTTCCATGATCGCAAAGTTTTCCATAAATACGCGTTTCCTTACCATTCTCTGACGTCTTGGTTGTCTTGGTGGTCTCTGATAACGATATGACAGGCAAAAGATCGGCCTAGATCGCTTCGGATAGTCTCGAGTCAATCTTGGCTTGAGATGATGGACGATGTGGAACATGTTTTGGCTCAGAAAGCTTCGGTTGTCTTCAGCCAAGAAGATCGCGAAACGTTTGCACGTGACTTGGGCACATCTCATTCTTGCAAACGTCAGATTGTAGTTTGGAATTTCATTTGTCAGATCAATCAAGCTTGTGGAAAGGAGGCTCTAACGTGCACAGCCTCAATCCAAGCTTTGTACAAGAGGGGCTCGAGGGGACAAGATTCGCCGCGCAAAGTTCAGCTTCCTCGGCAATGCCCACGAGTCGGTCACTGCTGAGTGTGGAAGTTGCAATCCACTTCTGCCCCTACTTCCCGGAGCCCCAAGCCCCGCCCCCACTTCCAACATAACGTAGCACGTCCAAGATGCTACTTTAAACCACCCTCTGCCCCATTCCTACCCCGCCAGATCATTCAGATAGGAAGGCCGCAGCAATGACCGCATCACTAGTAAATTTGCCGATCTCCAAAGTGAGATTCAATATCGAAGAAGCCCCTTTTTGAGAGACTACAAGGCCTAATATTGTGCTGATTGTACGTGAGATCCCCTCTGTCCATGTGGGGCACATCTGTAGAGTGAGGAAGCATTGTTGTTAGAGTATATCGGACGAGAAAGAATTGCTATAATGCTAGACTGAGACGATGAGGCCCTGAGCCCAGGACAGTTGAGGCTGTGCCACTTAAGACATCGACCTGCCGTGGACGCGAACGACTTGAAAGGCTGACTCTTGTGCAGAGCAGCCAATCCTTACACCTTCCGAAGCGATGATATATGAGTTCACGGTTCATTTCCGGATTCAAATGGTATCGACAATTCTCATTTCAAGAGCATGCATAAACAGAACTTGAAGGATAAACCAAAGGCGATAACAAAGCCGGTCAATACTCCAACAATCCAATCCAATCCCTTATCCCCACCCACTAAAAGCAGAAGTAAACGCCATTCCGTATGCATAACTCAAAAACAACCCCCATTATCTAGAACAGCTCAGCCTTCGCAAGAGGACTTCCAACCTTGGGAGCCCACTGCAGGCTCTTGCGTCTAGCGGCCATAAGGCGCATCATCACACTTTCGTCTTTCTTCTCGCTCAAGAAACTAGTTCCTGTCGAGAGCCTGCTTGAGCCCTCAACCTGCTCAGTATCGACATATCTTCTGCCAGCTGGGGCGGTCTTCTGTACCAATTGCTCCTTGTGCAGAAAGTATGGGGTTTGACCTCCTGGAGTCTCGTCGCCATAGAGTCCATCCTCGCCATATGCTGAGATGGTTTCTGGAGCTGGAGTTGCAGGGACAGGCGACAGGATTAATGTTTGATCGTTTTCATTATCTGGCGATGAACTGGATGGCGAGTGTACCCATTGCACAGACTCTCGCCTGCGACTCTTGCTGGTGACCGGAGTGTCTAAAAGGAGAAATTCCTTGGTTGGAGACATAGTGTTGCGAGCAGGAGTCGTAGCTGAAGGGATGAGTGTCCCATTCAGATTAGCCAGGGCACGTGGCTCCATACTTTTGCGTCTTCTATGACCGCCTCTTGGAATCATGGTTGTATCAACAGCGTAAGCAGATTCATCTAACCACTTGTTTTCACGCTCGCAGCTGTATAATGTTAGCACGAGAAAAATTATAGACGTATATTGACTTACTCTAGGACCCATCCCACACCAACACATGAGACCACGCCGTTAGTCCCCTTAGCCTTCTCAAGAGTTCTCTTTCCACCATCCTTGTAGACAAGGTGGGTGATTCCAACCTTGCTTCCATCTTCACCGTTCCAATTCCAAGACTTCACACAGCGAGCACCCATCTGAGTGAGAAGCTCAGTGAAAAGCGCACTTGCATCGGCACCTTCGCTTGTATGGACGTCGACGAAGACAACCGCTCCTTTGAGAAGGCTGGTGTTGAGATCACGTCGGGGTGTGCGCGCAGGAGTGCCCATAGAGGACCACGCATCTGCTTTGGATGGAGTAGCAAATGAATCTTGCATAATAACATCGTGTTCCTGCTCGGGTGCGTGAGCTCGTGGAGTGCTCTTTGTGGGCGAGTACGAAATGACAGTATTCTTGCGAGACAAGGTGCTTGATGGCCGCTGGCTAGGAAGTCGTGAGATGCTCGCGCTTCGCTTCATTGGCGACGGTCGCATTGGAGTATGGTCAGCAGCTGGCTTGAGAGGAACCTTGGAAACTGTGTGACAGACTCGCTCGGATAGCACACGTTTCGGCGTAGCAAGTGCTCGAGGGGACGGGACCTGAGCGACTTCTGGATGTGCGAGTAACGCTGGGTCAATTGGGATGGCATTCTCGTCGCCATATTCCTGACTGGCCTCGGAAGGAGTAATCTCAGGGTTTTCATCTTCATGCTCTACCTCCTCAAGATCTTCCTCAGCTGATGGCTCTGGCGTAGAGAACATATCCTCTTGGGGTCGTGCTTCGACCTCGTCAGGTTCCAAAAGTGACATCTCATTAGCCTCATCGGCGAGTGCGACATCCTCTTCATCTATTTCTATGGGCTCAAAGTTCTCAGCAAGAAGATCGTCTGCCTCCATTGATGGAAGCTCTGGAGCAGCAGCTAGCTCATCACGAACAGACATTTCGTCCTCAAAGAAGGTGCTTTTAGCAGGCGATGGCTGGACAGCCATGTCCGCCTCGATGGCTTCAGCAAAGGTGGATCTTGAGGGCGATGTTGAATCAGCCTCAAAATCATTATTCTCAGATTTGGCTGGACTAGCTGCCATCCAATCGCTCAATTGTCTGGCCAATGGTGTGAAGCCAATTCTGTCTCGACGCTCAGAACGCTGGCTTGCAGTCTTCGGTGTCCTCGCTGCAACCGTGAATGGAGTGGGTGTAGCCGGAGACGAAGCAAAGTCATGGGAGGAGACTTTGAAGCCTGTCAAGGGAACTGGCGAGTATCGAGGTGAAGCTGATGCAAGTTCGTCTTCAGACTCAGAGTCCGAATCCTGGAAAGGGTTCTCATTCGTCTCTCGCAATGTGAAAGCGGCAGCAAAGCCGGTGCTTTGCCGAGCAGGGGAGCACGTAGGAGTGCCCGTCAGTTCATCCACTTGCTCATGGAAAACGATAGTATCAACTTCTCCTGCCTCTTCTTCTTGCTGGAGCTCATCGACCGTCATGGGATCGCCAAACTGCTCGCAGTCGATGTCATCCGCAGCATCAACTGTCTGCTCCTGGACAGAATCGCTCATCGTGATGGCAGTTTCCTCCTCTTGCATTGGCTCATCTCTAAACGCAGGGTCTGCGTTACGTGGCATAATAGATGAAAGACGACCAGAGAAAGTCAAACTCGGCTCAATACTTAATGCCTCATTGGTCAACACAGCTGGAATTGGTGTACTTTGAATAGGTATCTCTGTGAAAGCGCTTGGTGCTAGCATTTGTCCAGCTCGTACAGCACTCTTATTGATGGTTCTTGGTGTCGCAAATCGAGAGATCTTGAATGTGCTAGCTTTTGGGGTTGCTGCTAATGTTGATGCGTTGTTGCTAGAGCGAGATGGCGAACCAGTCTCTGCGACCTTGGTTGGCGATTGTGGTCGTCTAGCTGGAGACTGTAGTAGCGACGCCTTGAAGGGTGAGTTCGTTGAAGCTGTTTTTGGAGCCGGAAGTGAGATCTTGAAGGGAGATTGCAGCATTGATCCAGTCATTCCTGATCTCTGAGGAGATGTTTTCAGCGACTCCTTGAAGGGCGATTGTGGAGGGCGACGCGCGGGACTGGCATTGATGGAGGCCCCCATATCCTGGGTAGAGGAAACAACGGCTCTATGGGCAGTAATTGTTGTGGAGAAGTCGAGTTGCTTTGCTGTCCCAAAAGCACTTCCCGGAGGCTTCATCGGGCTCTTCATGAGTGATCTCATTGGAGTCTTCTCAGTTGTGGCAAGCTCATCGTCGGAGGCCGTTTCTTTCGCCGTGGCTATCTGCGTCACTTTCTTCGGGCTGAGAGGTGACGACTTTTCTTCCTCTTCCACGACGGACTTGGCCCGACCTCGAGTCGCACGGGCAGGAGCCGCTGGCTTTCGTACGGGCTTGGCACGGAGGCCCGTCGCAGGCTCGGTGACTTTTGCCTTTCCCTTGGTGGTGATGGGAACGACATTCTCCTTGTCAGGCTCCTCGAATTTGACTGTCTTCTTGGGAGCGGCTTTGGTGATCGTTGTAGTTCGCGTACGTGTGACTCTCTTTGGCGGCTCCTCAACAACAATAGGTTCCTCCGGTGGTTGCTCAACCTTCTTCGCGCCTCGTCCTCGAGTAGCTCTGGTAGGTTCGGGAGCAGGTGCTTCGACAATGGGCTTCCTGGCACGGGTTGGTCGCACGGGGGGTTCATCCATCTGCGGCTCTGGCTCAGCAGTCTTTTTGGGTCCTGCAAAAGTGGTTAGTATGCTTTGATACCATAATCTTGGTATGCCGGATTGACACATCTGATGATTGAGGTCCAAGACTACATTGAAGGGATACTCACTGCCGCGCGTAGTTCTGGGTTTTGGTTCTATTATTTCTTCGGGCTGTGGCTCTTGTTCATCTTCATGAACGTCGTCGGATCTGGTCTTGCGCTTGGTGGTTGATGCGCTTCTAGTAACTTTAGCCTTCGATGAGGCAGTCGCGATTCTGGCAGTCTTGAGACCTCCAGGAGCAGCATCTTTGGCAGCAGCTCGGGCTCGCGTGACGCGCTTCGGAGGGGATGCTGAAGGGTCTTCCATGATGATTGAATACTCGAGAAAGCAATGTATGCGAGGACTGTATTTACATTGGTGTATTGGGGCGTCGATTGTGGATTGTCGTGAGTGTTGATAGATAAAGATTGATATGACACTGGGGTGTCTTGGGTGTTTATTATGAATGAGGAAGTGCGACCTGCGTTGCTAGGCCAACATAATCACGACCGGGATGCGCTATAGCGCTTTAGGATTAGTCATATTACGTTTACGGATCCGAGCTTCTCAAGCAAACTACAAAAACATCGACAAGAGAACTAAACCTGTTCCTGTTTTCTCATCGTTCATCTTGGACTGATTATTTGGTTGTTCCTTCCAACTTAGTAGAACGTCATCTCTGGCACTTCTTCAAGTCGAGATACCTGGGACCATGATGAATCAAGGACTCAGGAGACTGAGAAACCTATTCGACCATCACTTTTGCCCCTTCAAGACCTCCAAGAGTTCAAGTATCTTCGGTCCTCCACACTGATCTTACCCTGGCCATGGCGACTTCAAGCAACCACAAAGATCACGTGACACAGCCTTGAATTGAGGTCCATTCATACCTATGTTTGGCTTGAGGATCCAGGAATGAACTCACTGAACTGAACATTAGATAATCCCAATTGAGCTTCAACAGTGCAAAGCATCGTACACCGTCCCGAACAACATGCAAAGCACCTCCTTCAAATCTCATCTGGAGTCCCGAATGTCCCGAGCCTTGCCAACGTTTTCAGACGGCGTCTCGAATGTCGCTCCGAGCCCTTGGCGGCCCACTCCAGAACTCGGTTCAGGCCTATTAGTCCTATCGACCTCGCTCCCAAGACTCTGGGCACCATCAACCTCACCCCCTGAGAAATTGGCAGCCGCGCAATAATCCCATCAAGTACGGATCATCTGTTGGCTGGGCACCAGAGTTCAAGACATTGACCATGGCTGTGCTGGACCTTCAACTTGGCGCCTCCATGGCGACCTCCGTCTTCCACCGTTCTGTTTCTCAGTCTTGTAATATTTGTTACGTCTTTCGTACATTCCTCTCGTTTTGAATTGTTTGCCCATTCTGTATCTCGAGTCTCTCGTTGATAAGAGCTGCTACCCATTTCCCTCTTTCTACAGTCTCGCCATTCTTTGAAAGTCGAGACAAGAGCACTCTCTTTGACATCCCGTAATCTCCACACTCCGCTTGTATCCTCGAATATCGAGGCTATGAGGCTATCGAACTTTGGAATTCTCTGCTTTCTTGCCGGCCATGGAGCAGACGCCGCTATCGAGCTGGACCTAACGTCCGACGACTCGATCAAGAAAGCAGCGGGGACTGTAGCATTCGATTTAATGAAATACTATACAGGTAACAACACTGGAGATACCCCTGGAAATCTGCCAGATCCGTATTACTGGTATGTCTTCGTCCATCTTAGAATCCTTGGTTGCTAACTGTGATCGCAGGTGGGAAGCTGGAGCAATGTTTGGGACGATGATAAATTATTGGTACTATACTGGCGACACAACATACAATGCCGTAACACAGCAAGCACTATTGCACCAAGCAGGAGATGATGGCGATTACATGCCACTCAACCAGACGAAGACCGAAGGGAATGATGATCAGGGATTCTGGGGCATGGCTGCGATGACTGCAGCAGAAACGAACTTTGAGGAACCGCCATCCGGCCAGCCAGGTTGGCTAGCTCTCGCCCAGGGAGTCTTCAACACCCAAGCAGCTCGATGGGATTCTTCGACATGTAATGGAGGACTTCGGTGGCAGATCTTCACCTTCAACAGCGGGTATAACTACAAGAACAGCATCTCGAACGGATGCTTCTTCAACCTTGCCACCCGGCTAGCTTTATACACTGGAAATGCAACATATGCGGATTGGGCAGAAAAGAGTTGGGAATGGATGACCGGCGTAGGGTTAATGTCGCCAGAATACAAGGTCTTCGACGGAACTCAGAATACCGATAACTGCACATCGAAAGACCACAACACATGGACTTACAATGCTGGTGTTTTTCTACTTGGAAGTGCTGTCATGTATAATTACGTGCGTGTACACAGGCCATGTAACTGTCTTTAAGCTAACAGAATACCAGACAAACGGCAGCGCACTCTGGCAAGAACGTGTTTCCGGTATCCTCAACGCGTCCACTGTCTTCTTCCAGGATGGCATCATGTACGAGCCTTGCGAAGCCGCCGGCACATGTAACGTCGATCAGCGCTCCTTCAAATGCTACTTCACCCGCTGGCTCGCCGCAACCGCTGAGCTCGCTCCTTTTACGCACTCCACCATCTTGCCACTCATCGCCTCCTCGGCCACCGCTGCGGTCAAAACCTGCACAGCTGGTGATACTGGGACGAATTGTGGATTGAAGTGGACTACTGGATCTAATGATGGAAGTCTCGGAGTAGGGGAACAGATGGCGGTGCTGGAAATTGTACAGAGTAATCTGGTGGATAAGGCACCGGGATGGGTATCTGCCGTTAAGGGAACCGGAAACAGCGAGGGAGATGCTAGTGCAGGAGGTTCGAGTTCGAGTTCGGCGGATGACTTAGTCGCGACGCCGATCACGGCTGGTGATCGGGTGGGGGCTGGATTCTTAACAGCATTGATGTTGGTTGGTGTTATCGGTGGAAGTGCTACTTTGATTGTTGGATAAGAAGGTGTTTTGAATTTTGTTCAGAGTTGTCATTATCCAGCACTTGGATGGCGTTCAGGCTTTATGCATTGGGAGGCTAGCTAAATTACTTTATGAATTAGAGTTCTATATCTCAGGATCACAAGTCATTGGGCCAGACATCACCTCGTGCGTTTGTATAAAAAAAAGGTGTTCCAGCAGGAGACGGACACTCCCGCCTTCCGCCCCTCTACATGGCCGCATCTCACCATACATCACATCCTCATCTTCATCCTCATCCTCACCACTCTACGACAAACCTCACCTAAACCTCTCACACTCAACAAATCTCCAATATCCGACCATCCACAGCGGAACATCCAGCGCCCTCAATCAACCTTTCTATCCAAATCTTCATCTCACAACGGAATATCGCGCAATCTCTCCACCCCCAAATCCCCACAGCGGAAGTGAAAGAACCACTTTTCAATCTCCCAACGCGGAACCGCCACAGCGTCGACATGCAACACAATTCTTGAGAAGGAATTAAGGATGTGACATTTTGGAGAGAGGACATTTGAAGGCGAATTCGTATGAAGATGGAACATCTGGGCAATTCGGCTCCGGTGAAAAATCTCGGATATCGGAGATAGTACGTATCACGTGTGGTGTGACTAATTTTAGATTCCTATTCAGGGGCTAGAGGTGCAAATGAGTTTGAGTATCTGCCAACCATGTCAACCTACCTAGCTATCTCTTATGTTCGTCGTATCGTCACCTAACAGAATACCGGTACCAACCCCAGGGGACGAGGGACTAAGCGTACTTTTTTAACCCTTACCCTACCCCCGCCTCCAGATCGTTGTCGTACGGGACGGGTCGCTATCAGATTCTGGACCCTGAGATTTACCCGCTTATTGTGACATTCTGGCTATAGTTACAGCGGCCTGACTGGCTGCCAGCTTGGAAGGATACCAAGCTCTCTTCACACAACTGCTGTTCTGACACGCTCCCGGCACTTCATATGACAGGGGAAGCTAATCTTTGGGCGGCTAGCTCAGCCATGTTTCTTAGCTTTAGTGGCACAGCAAAGCACAGCACGGCACAGTACCAGGTAGATGCTTTTTGAAGTAAGGCTGAGCTCACGTTGTACTTCTTCCAATGTCGCTCTCCTATCTGTTTGCTTCACGATACTGTTTATCTTCGAACTAGCGAGTGTTTCTACTACGATTGCAACAGTATCTCAAATGGCACTGCCAGCGCTCCTCCTTTCTCTTGTCCAATTCGCGAGCTCGACATGTTATTTATATGGTGGTAAAGCAATTGACGATGCTTACCAGCCTTGTAATGGTACAGCAGAGGTATCGAGTATGTAGCTTTCTCCTATGCCCCTTGAAAACTTTCGTCTCAGTGGTCTCCATTCAACTTGGCCATGTTGATTGACCATCATACCAGTGTGCTGCCATCTTGGTGTCACGAACAATAACGGGGATGCGTGTGGATCAGGGTCCACGTATGGGTTATGTGGTGTTACAGGCACCCAGCTGTGGAGAGAGTCGTGCACAGATCCAACATGGCAGTCCCCATCATGTTTACAGCTGTGCACAACTGGTGATGGTACGTACCTAACTCTTTCAAGAATCACCTACAATTCGGAAAACTCTATTTTGTTTCCATGGCTGATACATGCATGGCAGGAGCGACTGGTGACTCGATGATCACTGCATGTGATGATGGAAGCTATTGTTGTGGACAGAATAATGCTACATGCTGTGGTGCGGGACAAGGATTGTTCATCGTAAACAATCGAGTCTCCTTGACGTCTTCGACGAGTAGTTCGAGTTCTTCATCCTCTACAGCGACGACTTCATCAACAATTATCTCATCGAGCTTATCAACACCAACTTCGTCCCCAACATCTGCTTCGATCAACTCGGCAACAACTGCTTTTAGTTCTTCTGAACCATCTAAGAACAATAGCCTCAGCACTGGAGCGATAGCTGGCATAGCTGTAGGTTCTGTCGCAGGTCTTCTTGCTATAGTTGGAGTTGCTCTGTTTGTCTTCCGCAGGAGTAGGAAGATAAGCCCAGAAGCAGAGCAGTCTCACACATACGAACATGTTGCGGTCCCAAGCATGGCAAAAAACACGTACCCCGCGGAGATGGATGCCAATGGGAGAGTTCAGGAGATGGATAGTGGTTGGAGAGGTCATGAATTTCAGGGAAGGACTCACGACACGTTATAGAGACGGGCTTTTGAAAATGGATTGTCACCATAGTATGTTCCAGACTAATAGTCGAGGTCGCTCTTTGGCACTTTGTCTAATTCATCTTTATGGTTCGGGCTCCATGTCTGATGTTTTGCTCGGTTGCATTTCTACCTGCTTCTTTTACCTCGGGTTCCTCCATTCGTACTAACCGTAGGACGGTGCTGGTCATAAGTTGGGGATATGTCTTAATTTGTCTCCGACAAGGGTATCATGTTTGCTGTTTGGGAGAGGTGGGCAATTCGGCGGATGCCTTACTAAGATGACGCGGCAGCAGTGGTCCTCATAAGATTAATATCCAAACTGGAAGGGCGATAAATTTTGGCTAACAAGGAGGTCAGGTTAGAGGTAAGTCCTATCCTAAACTCGCTTTGTGTTTTCGTGGAGATGTGCTTGATTACGCGATCTCGGTTCTTTTTCCCTAACTCCCTAAAAGGATCGGTGTACCTGTTTTGGATCGGCGAGTTGTTAACCCCTAAGTACGAAATCTAGAACCGAACCACTAACCTTTTGCCCTCAGCGCCTCTAGCCTGGGATGTACAGGGCAGTAGAAGTAACCTTCAACTATAATATTATGCGTCGACGACCTCAGCCTTGACCGGCGGATTTCTTTTGATCCCATCAACCACTTCATGCTCAGCAAATATGAAGATACTCCTCCAAGAACATAATCCGGTATGGGCTGTCGAATTCGCCCGAGTTCGCGACGACCTTCTTAGTATCTTGAAGGACATCCCAATAGTATCCATCGAGCATGTCGGCAGTACCTCCATTCCAGGCCTTGTCGCCAAACCAGTATTGGATATCGATATCATCGTACCTGTCGAGAGCATTTCTACTACTGGTGAAGCATTGGTTTCAGCAGGTGTAGGTCTTGACCTTCTCATTCATAGTTTCTTTGTCGTGTCCAGAGCCTATAGTATGTATTAATTCGAACCGCAGTATGTTAATATCGGGGAGTGGGGCGTTCCAGGAAGAGTTGCGTTTCGACAGCCTGGGTTTTTGTTGAATTCGAAGGATGGGAGTGGAAATTCGAGGGACGATAATGGAGAGGTTGAGATGAGAAGGTGAGCTACGCCTTCCCTTTATTGTTCCGAAGCTGTTTTTCAAGTCCTTGAATCATGCAGACTTTCGGGAACAACTTGCTCAAACCTAAGGAGCACACCTAACTTGGGAGAAGGAATGTGTCCGTGATTCCTGAAGGGAGAACTGCGTTGAGGAATCATCTCGATTTGAAGAAGATGTTGTTGCAGGATGAGAACCTGAGGAATGAGTATGCGGAGGTGAAGAGGGTGGTTGTGGAAGAAGTGGACAATACTCCGGATTATTGTAGGAGAAAGACTGAGGTCTTGGTGAAGATTTTGAGCAAGGCGGGTTGGAGTGACAGTGATTTAGAGGAATTAAGAGTGGCAAACTTGTGATTTTGAGAAGAAGTTAGGCAAAAGTAAAGTAGCCTCCCCCCCAGTTAGTTTTGGAGATAACTTGAAGCGAACTTATATACTCTAATTCATTGGTCATCTTTCCTTTCTTACCTCAGTAGATCATTCAGCTGTTGTAAGTTGATGATATTTTATTTCTCCTGCCTTCTTTATCGAGAAAGAAAAGATGCTAATTGTTCTGCGTTGTCCCAGATTTCACTACTTGCGTGCCGATATCGCTTCGATTCTGAACGTCAACCATCTTTGACATATATTACTTTTCAAAAACGGAAAGTATGGCCCTTGTTTTTCCGCTCCGAAACCATGAAATATCACACAGCTTGAGATTGATTGATTGAGAACACAACCAACGAAACTCCATCAAAGACCCTCTTACACAACACAGAAGCTCACAATGCTCTGTCGGTATGTCGCCCGAGCTCGCTGGAATCCGTTCCAATATTCCCCTCGCACAAGGCCAAATCATCCTCGAAGCCGTTCCTTCACGAAAATATATTTCGCGCCAGATCTCGAGCAACAGCCGACCCACTACCGAACATGGAAACATGAATCTCGCAGCATCCGATGGACAACATACACAGCAAGCATCCTGAGTCTCGGGCTGGCATGGGTGTACTACCAGTACAGAGAGCCAGCACGGATTGCCTGACCTTCTGGAAGGAAGCAGTTGAAGCTTTTCGATGACTGGTATTCCAATTTCTATTTTGGAGAAAAGTTTGAGGACAAGCTGTACGAACTTGGTATTCGAGAGATTGAAGCGCTCCTCGCACCGCCATTTTCACTCCCTGATGATCACCCCCACTGCTTAGAATTGAAGAGTGCCTTTGATAGATTGACCGAGCGCAACCATCTTGATCTTCAAGATGTAGAGACTCACGTCATTGACTCAAAGAGCAAGTTGCATCAACATACCATTGAATCAGTCTGCTGACAGCGTTGATAGGATACTTCGAGTCCAACACGATCCGCAGAAATCCTTCGGCTATCATTCTTTTTCGCGGAGAGCTCTGGGCTGCTCAGAATTGTGGTGGCTTTGCTGCTTTACTGGCTTCTCGAATAGCACGAGGAATCCTCCGACACAACTTTGAACAATTGCAACATACAGTGTTCACTGTCATGGCTACCGTCCCAGCACTATTATTCGCAAGTGTTGCTATCAAATCCAGGACTGCCAGACATATCGCCATTCCGGCCCTCATTGCCTACGCCCTCTGCATCGGTCAAAGGTATAATCTCAAGCGGATACAGGAGCGGGAAATGGATGACTTTGGGCTCATTCTCATGTCTCGTGCGGGGTATAATATCTCCGATGCCATAACTCTTCATAAAAGACAAGTCAGATTTGGTAGGAAGCAATTAAGCATTGTACAAGCAGAACTCCACGACATTTGGAACACCAAGACGTCGTCAAGAATTGCAAGATTATGGGACTACTTGATGACCGATTACTATTATGCTCGTCCCATTCGAAAGTGGATTGAAGAGGTTGGTTTTTTCCGCATCGCGATGCGTAGTTACAGAAATGTTCTAATAATTATATAGCAGCGACGACACTTGAGAAATGTAAAGGATCCCACATTCGAACTCAACAAAGTGGAACACAAGTCAGGCGAAGATGATGACCAAGATCACGATCCAGGAACCAGCGAGGAGCCTGAGGGCAGAGAAGAGGACGTCAACAGCGACGATGAGGGCGGAAATGAAGAAAATGAATAAGCTCAACGAAGGTTGATCGAGATGTGGGTGTACGAGTATTGTTTGATATTTAAATTATGACTGAGGTTGTTGCCACAATGAGATGCCTGCATCCATAAAGGACCTAGAGTTGTTGGAACATCAGACTGGAATGTGATAAATCCGTTCGAAGCTCGCTGGCGCCACCGTATCAGAGGTGCAGTCAGATGACAGGTTGCTTTGCAGAGGGGGAAAACAAATTCACGAACTCGCAATCACACTTTCTCTTTTTCAAATCCGCATTCGTCCGTCTACACACATCACCAACCACACCATGAGCTCCTGGACCAAGATCTCCCGAGCAAAGTTCCCGCCCGATGCCTCAATTCGAGTTTCTCTTCCACTCCGAATGGGTCTCGTACATCGCCACGTACCTAAGTCACCACTGATCTCGCTTTAACCCGGACGTTCATACACCAATACCTTGTCGCCTGCCCAGCAACCTGAGTCCAGATTCTCCTCGAGACGAAGACTTCAAGCCAAAGTATCAGCAGCTATCGGAATCGCATCAATGGCTGGGTTAGGCATCTTATAGACCATGAATCAGGATGAAGCACCAGTCACAGGACGCAAACGATTCATATGGCCATGGGCGACTCCAGAAGTTCGCATTGAGGTGCAACCAAACTATAGTCTAAATCCATGGATAAGATCCGCAATTCTTCGAGCGGCAGTTTTGGAGCCAAAGGCTCTCCTACCTAAAGGCGATGCAATAATCATTACTGTTCGCGAAGTGTTCGACCGTGTCTTAAGCGCAAACGGTCGCAACCCGACCGAGTGGGAGATACACGTTGTTGATTGGCCTGGTGAGCTATCAGTGACTCTCGAGAATCTGAGGTTTACCTAATTATTGCATTCAGAAGAGTGTGATTCATACGCTCTGCTTAGTAAACGCATCCTCATTAACACCGGTATGCTCAGAGTGTGCAAAGACGAAGATGGACTTGCAGCCGAGCTGAGAAACAGGGTTGCAGGCCTGGCCTCGAACCACTGGGCTGAGAATTACAGTACTAACCAGTTTCAATGGTTCGCCAGAATACCTGTTGTGCAGTTGGACTTGACCTCTCTTTTCCTCCCAGGGACTGTCCTTCATCGCACTTCCGGTTGCAGCTTGATATTGGCTCTTCGCTACTGGAGAAAACAAATTGCTGGCCAACATAGATTCTGAGTCAGACTATATCAGTCTCGTGATGATGTGCAAAGCTGGCTTTGACGTACACAATGGCGTCAAATATTGGGAGAGGAGATTGCGAATGCACATAGCTTCAATTTCTGATCCTTCTTTTAAGGTATTCGTAAGTATTTGATAAATTGATAATATCTGAACGCTGATATATCATAGAAAGGGGTGTCGAGAGAAGTAAGTGAAGCCCTTGCAGTCCACCGGACTATCTACTGCGCTGCTGACAACCGCCAAAGTACAAAAAGAAGGTTCAAAAGATGAAGAAGAAAATCCCTAATGTGGTTGATGTCTGGGGGCGGGATAAACTCGCAAAAGAGACCGCTTTATTGCCGAAGATACCGACAAGAAGGAATGATATGACTGACATCCAGGTATTGATTGTTGAGAACGTGGACAAGTGAAGCAATCGCTTTAATAAGATGTACAGAAAATGAGGGTTACTATGTGCGTTTTGTTGGTTCGTGTTTGGATGGTTTATGTAATGACAAAGCCTCAAAATGGGCCATATCTTTATCATACTTGGACCGAGCAGCTTGAGAAGATATCGAATTCAGAGATGTTACAAGGCACCCACCCGTTGTGCAGCGCCTCCATTTCGACTGGACACAGCCGAACGCCACCAACAATCTGGATCTCGAGCCTCTTTTCACGGCAGAAGTAACCCCAAAATATCTTCTCAAGCTCAAAATGATACACGTTACGGAAAGTGGGAAGTACATGAGAACGGAATCGAGATCAGGAAACATGACGAGAGGCTCGGATGGCTTGGAAATCAGATGTTGGACCAAGGAGGTGCAGGAAGGTCTTGAAGAGATGGCTATCTAATATAGTCTATCAAGAAGCAATGGTGGCTCAAGCTTGCCAATCAAAGACCATACTGTATAGCTATTCGGAATTGGCTCTCAGAAGCACTTTTCCAAATTCCTTCCATTCTCATGGCATGGGCGACAATTCGAAACACTTGCTGAGCAATCCCGTAATCTGGTTGCAGACGTGTCATGGGCGTGTAGGAATTCTGCTGATCATGGAAGATGTTGAGTCTCCACAAATCGATCGCGTATCTGTCAGGCTGCGAATGTCCTAGCTGAAATTGTGATTTCAAAATAAAAAGTTTCTGTTGCATTTAAGCGAAGGGTTGAAAGGGGATGACCCCTTGGTCTTTCATTGGTCCATGCCCGGCGACTTTAGCGAGTACCCTGGCGCATCTCCACAGAAACCTCACACCTACACATCTCAAGACGATCTTATGGACCCTTGCCGATGTATCATGGACCGAAGAGGCTGTTGAGTTTGATTGGAGCTTGATAATAATTTACTTGTAAATTGCAAGAAGTGTGACTTTCTCTCAGCAATCCCAATTGTCCACAAAAGTCTGACTATCGCCATCTCCCCCCTTATAGACACCGAGTTCACCTCTGCCCATTTCCCTATCGTCACCATGTTTCTAGTCATGAAAGAGACATCTTTCCCTACTTCTCGATGCAGCTATTTTTACCACTGAGACATTCATCTTAAATCATGACGCTCTTGCCTTCTGACACCCATTGTTTTAAACTCTCATTGACAGTTGGAAGAGTAATTATATAGAACGTGGTCGTGCTTTCATTGCAACTAGCGTCGCCCAGTCTTCAAATTCATAAACATTGTTATCGCATCACGTAAAGAAGGCTGAGATGCTAAGATGACCTTAGGATGCAAAGTTGTAGGCGGAGATTGAAATGTTATTCGGCGCATTGTAAGATCTGCTTATTACTAGCGCTCTGCTGTTACATCCAGTATGCAGACTTCTCAATATCCTTGCCACCAAAGTGAAAACGCCAGGGTATCCAGCTACCAGCCAACTCTCAGGACGCTAAATTGTAGACGTTGAAAATCTTATCCGATCCAGCTATTGCGGTGGTGTATTCCTAGCAAGAACTCGTACGTTGTCGACTAGGCCTTCTACTAACGCAAGATATTCGTTCAGGTCACCTCGCTGTGCCCTCTGGCCTTGATCTCGAATGGCAGCGGTGGACACTTCGATTTCGAGTTCGTGCTCTTTCACAGTCTGGGGCCCTCCAGCCTGAATTCTGTCAGGACAAAATCGTGGTTTGTGATTGGTGATGACTTACCTGAGTATTTGATAGTTGAGTTACTTGTGTCAGATCAATCTGATAATGTGACTGACTGTAACTCAATCGATCCTTGTTGCGGTCAGGCTGCCGATCTCCACTAGACGCAGCTATAATCTCCTCAAGCTCCATGTCGAACTTCATTTCGAAGTTGATACTGATTCGGCAATCAAGCGGCTGTCTCGGAAACATGATATCAAAGTCGGCGATGCGACATTTAATGATCTTGGCGATAACATCACCAGTCTTCTGATCATGGCTGACGCGTACCCTGATCTTATGACGAGGGTTTAGATATTCCCGAACTACAGCTGGCAGGTGAGAAGCCATGGACGGCGGGAGTTCAAAGAAGGTGTCTCTTTCTCGGCGATGGAGGTAATCAATCTTGACGCGCTTCTTCGTCTGGGGGTTGTTGGGATGAGTCTCTGCCACTTTCTTATTGAGGTAGTCATTTAAAGTTCGATGTTGAGACTGCGCTCGTATTAGCATGAATTCATAGTAGGCGGAAGCAACAAACCTCGGTCATAGAACTCCTGAAAGCCAGTCCTTGATTCGGGGGCAGAACACATTCTGATGCAACCGGAATTTGATACCTATGATTGGTATCTTTGTCGATGATCTGGCCCAACTTCGCTTCAATCTCAATTTCGACCCCTCTACTCGCCAGCTCTCCAAGGTCGCCGCGTTGGACCACATTAGCGAACAAGAAGTCTGCAACACATTTTGATATTTCATCCTGTGGTTTCACGTTGGTAATGGACTTTTCCCAAGGGCCAAGGATGACAGAAGGATCATCTGGCAGTATAGCAGGAGGAGGTACAGCGCGATTCACGGCAGGAGAAGCCTGGCGGTTGCCGTTGAGTTCCGTCTTTATTGGAGGTGGAGCTTGGCCTGCCGGGTACACTGCCATTGGGGCAGGCACTTTACCATTTGGCTTGTTGTTCACCTTGGCAATGACTGCCGGAGCTCCCTTCGTGTTGCGAATGCTGCGAGCCCAGATTGGCGGTTCAGTATATCGGGTCCGTTTTTTTGGCGGTTGTTGTGGCGAACTGGATGCGAGTAGATTGCCTCCATTGACTGGTGCCTCTATCTCTGCTTCTCCTACCCGCCGAGGTTCCTCAACAACAGCTTCCCTATCTTCCATCTTCCGCTTCGCGGAGCTGTAGCCGTTCTGCATTTGCGGGGACGGAAGAGAGCCTCGAGGTAGGCCTGGTACTTGACTTTTTGGGCTTACGCTCTCACTCCGCTCCCTTTCACTTTGTGACCTTCGTTGTTGAGAACTCAGCGAAGTTCTTTGTGATGGCGGATCGTAATTCGGTGTGCTTGGCAGTCTCGGAATCGAGGGAGGTGCTTGCTGAGCAGGAGACGTTTGAAATTGAGAGAATGACCCTGGTTGAGAATATGGCGCAGGAGGAATGCCTCGTTGCTGGTACGGACTCGAAGGCTGTCCAAATGGCCCTGAGGGGTTTCTGTTCAACGGAGGACCCAAAGGTGTTCCAGGCTGAGATTGTTGGGAGTGCTGAGACTGCTGGCGCTGATGTTGTGCAATCTGAGATGGCGGAAAAGGTGTGGTAGAAGGAACGGGACTGTCTTGTGGGTATTGGTTGCCGAAGTATTGTTGCTGGCTTTGGGCAGATGTGGGAGTCGAGTTCGAAAGGGAAGATTGTGATCTTTGGTGTTGAAGAATCGGATGTGGAGCTCCAGGTATCCCAATCGGAGGTGTCTGAGGAGCAGGCGAAGCTTGGCTGTACGAATTGTGATGCTGTAGATGAGGCGGAGGATGGGCTTGTGGATAGCTGTCTCTCTGCTGCAGACCAGACATATACTGTTGCCGTTGTGCAGGACTTTGGGGAGTCTGATTTTGGTATGTTGGTGGGAAAGGATATTGGCTGGCAGACGAAGGAGTGTGTTGGTACGGCGACTGGGCCGAATAAGAACCTGCTGGAGAGCGCAAGTCGTTTTGAGGTGGAGCTTGAATCGGCGGAGGAGGAGGAGGTCGCCCTTGATAATTGCCTTGTCCTTGACCCTGATATGCAGTAGGTGAATTGTAGGGCCCGCCAGGAGGTGGCCCGTAGTCTTGCGATGGAAGTTTGCCCGGTGAGGCTTGTGGCGGATGACTATACTCTCGATGGAAGCCCTGTTGAGGATGAGCTTGTACAGGAGTAACCGGCGCAGCTTGCTTGGGGCCAGAGCTCTCGCCAGCTTCATTTGCTAGTATTGATTTGAGGTCCATGTTTGCGGTTTGGCCTCGCAGCACCAGACCTGGCGCGCCTTGCCGCAAGGCTACGAGTGACTCGAGATTTCGATCGAAGAGGCGTTCATCTGACAATAGATGCAGTTATAGTCTGGTCATACAGCAGTTCTCGACAGGATGGTGAGCGATGCTGGCGCAAACGGATCTGCACAAAGGATTGCGACAACGACGAGCGCTGGAGCGGCAGATGTCGCTCGCAGATGGTGGGAGGATCGCTGTAGAGATTCGGACAGTCTACAAGTACATAGTGCAGCTTGCGGTCGTGGTAGCAGGGCAGGATCACGGGTGGTGAGCGTCTTGAGGTTGACAGAATACCATTTTGAGAAGATTCCCTTGGCCGCTGCCTCCTTTAAAGATACCTAGTGTTAGATTTCATGCAGCAGCGTTGCGCACACATGGAGCACGCCGCAACGGCTCTGCTACTGTCTGGAGCATGGATAGTACATCCTGATGAGTGCAGAAGCTCAGTGTATATTTATTAATTGACAATTCTCTCCATTCGCTCAAATCTACCTTCGGACAAATTGATTTTTGGGTAACGCGTAAAGATAGTGTTGGGCCTGAATTTGGGCCTGAAAAATAAGTATTTGGAGCTTAGCGCACATACAGCTCGGCCCAAGCTTTGGTTACGTGACAAGCTGTGCCTGGCGAGTTCAGTCGAAGGAATCAACAACCAAAACTCTTCCATCAAGCAACTTCACCACAATTCAACTTTCTCTTCTAAAACTCTCCATTGAGAGAGTTCATAACCAACACTCTCTGCCGTTTTCTTCGATTTCCCATATCTGCCATGCCTGGTCTGACTTCAGCCTCCGGAGTGTTGGGCTTCCTCCACGACGAAGAGCCCGAACTCAAGGTCTTCGCACTGCAGACCTTGAACGATGATATTGATACCTTGTGGACCGAGGTCGCTGGGTCTATTGGTCAGATGTACGTTAAAAGCTGCGTGGACAGCCTCAATCTGCTGCCACAGTTGGATGTTTACTAACTCGCCCCTTCAGCGAAGCACTCTACGAGGACGAAAGCTTCCCCGAGCGACAGCTAGCATCCCTGGTATTGGCAAAGGTCTACTATCACCTTCAATTCTACAACGAGAGTATGACCTTTGCTCTCGGCGCGGGCGATCTTTTCAAGCTCGACAACGAAGGCGAATTCGAAGAGACAATCATCTCAAAATGCGTAGATACATATATCACTGTCACTGCTGCGAAGCACTCATCACCGCAGCAGGCCTCGAAGACGGGGGATCTTCCTACGCTTGCAACTTCATTCGCGGCTGGAACAGATGAGACTGCTGCCGGTCTTACTTCGCCAACGACCCCATTTTCCCAGTCTACGCTACCTTCGAAGTCACTGTTGTCGAGAGCCTCGACGGAGAATTTGGTGGAGCCATCAGGCCCCGAAGGAAAGACAGGCGCGGTCCCCATTCCTGATCGGGCCACACAATCCGCCTTGAACCAGGTCATCGAGAGGCTGTTTGAGAGCTGTTTGCGCGAAGGCAGGTACCGTCAAGTTGTCGGAATCGCAGTGGAGGCAAGGAACCTAGAGGTTTTACGCAGGGTCATCAAGCGTGCAAGTTCGGATTCTCGCAGCAAGCAAACTGAGGGTGTACCTGGGCCTTCAGAGGAGTTAATGGAATATGTTTTGGGTATCTGCATGGACGTTGTGCAGGAGCGTGCTTTGCGAACAGAGATCTTGAGGTTGATCCTGGATCTGCTGAACGAAATCCCTACACCGGATTATTTCTCGATCGCAAAGTGTGCCGTCTATCTGGATCAAGACGAACAGGCTTCGGAGATGCTGCAGAAGTTGGTCGTATGTACACCTGTGTACGTTTCGAGGTATGGACTACAAGCTAATAATTTTGTCAGGCCAAAGACGATATCACTTCGACAGCAACCGCTTACCAAATCGCATTCGATCTATATGACAACGGCACCCAAGAATTCCTTGCCAAGGTCATCAAGGCTCTTCCAGCTGAGTCGGAAGGAGAAGAAGAGGAGGAAGACTCGAAGATTAGCAGGATACGAAAGATTCTTAATGGTAGCGAAACCATCCGGTTGAACCTCGAATTTCTCTACCGAAATAATCACACCGACTTGAGCATTCTCAACAAAGTTCGGGACAGTTTAGAAGGGCGAAACTCGATCTTCCATACTGCAGTCACATTCTGCAATGCTTTCATGAACCAAGGAACTACAAATGACAAGTTCTTCCGCGACAACCTGGAGTGGTTGGGCAAGGCTGTGAACTGGTCGAAGTTCTCGGCCACTGCGGCTCTCGGAGTTATCCACCGTGGCAACCTTTCTCAATGTCGGAAGCTGCTTGAGCCTTACCTTCCTCGTAGGACATCGCTTGGAGGTTCAATTTTCAGTCAGGGTGGGGCTCTCTATGCATATGGTCTGATCTACGCCAATCACGGCGCAGACGCACTGGACTATTTGAAGGAGCAGTTCACCGAAGCAAGTGAGGAGGTCATCCAGCATGGCGGTGCCCTGGGGCTTGGTATTGCGGGTATGGCTACTGGATCTGAGGAGATCTACGAAAACCTCAAGAACGTTCTCTACACGGACTCTGCCCTCAATGGTGAAGCTGTCGGTCTCGCGATGGGTCTGATCATGTTGGGTACAGGCAACATCAAAGCTCTGGAGGACATGATTGCATATGCGCATGACACACAGCACGAGAAGATTGTGCGAGGTCTTGCTGTCGGCATGGCTTTGATTATGTACAGCCGCCAAGAAGGTGCCGATGAGCTCATCGAGGGCTTACTCAACGACCCTGACCCAACTCTCCGTTACGGAGGAATCATGACCGTCGCCATGGCATACTGCGGAACAGGCAGTAATAAGGCTGTCCGGAAATTGTTACATGTGGCCGTCAGTGATGTAAATGACGATGTTCGCAGAATTGCGGTCATGAGTCTGGGCTTTATCCTCTTCCGCAAACCAGGAAGCGTACCAAGAATGGTTGAGTTGCTTTCCGAATCATACAATCCACATGTACGATATGGTGCAGCAATGGCCCTTGGTATCTCCTGCGCTGGTACTGGACTTGACGAGGCTATTGATCTCTTGGAGCCCATGATCAAGGATCCAACAGACTTCGTCCGACAAGGTGCTTTGATTTCGCTTGCCATGATCATGGTGCAACAGAACGAGGTGATGAACCCGAAGGTCGCAGCCATTCGCAAGACATTGAAGAAGATTGTGGGTGATCGTCATGAAGATGCGATGACCAAGTTCGGTTGTGCGTTGGCTCTCGGCATTATTGATGCTGGAGGCCGTAACTGCACCATCGGACTGCAAACCCAAACTGGCAACCTCAATATGGCAGGTATTGTTGGAATGGCAGTCTTCACGCAATACTGGTACTGGTTCCCCTTCACCCACTTCCTTTCATTGAGCTTTACTCCGACATCAATGATTGGACTCGATCATGACCTCGATATTCCAAGCTTCAAGTTTCACAGTGCTACTCGACCAAGCTTATTCGACTACCCTCCTGAGCAAGAAGTCAAGACCGATGAAGCTCCTACTCTAATTGCTACAGCTGTCCTGTCTACAACTGCTCAAGCCAAGCGTCGTGCTCAGAAGAAGGAGCGTGCTCAACGTCGCGAGAGTATGGACATCGATCAAACACCAACCACACCAAAGGTCAGTCAAGCAGCTGGCGATAAGATGGAAGTTGATGAAGAGCCAAAAGACAAGGAAGGGAAGTCTGAAGAGAAGAAAGATGGTGAGGAGAAGGAGAACGGTACCGCAGCCGAGATTGCGAAGAAGAAGCTGGAGAAGGAGAAGGTCGGCTACGACATCGAGAACATGTCTCGTGTTCTTCCCGCCCAGCTCAAATTCATCAGCTTCCCGGCCGGTCGTTACAAGCCTGTCAAGAAGCCAACAGGAGGTTTCATCCTGATGATTGATTCTGAGCCTAAGGAAGAGAAAGTGTTGCTTGAGGAGAAGTTGAAGAAGGCATCGATCGAGAAAGCAGCAGCTCCAACCACGCTCGAAGACCTTAGGAACGAGTCCTTCAACCTGAGAAGACAAGCTGATGCGGCTGGCGAAGCAAGCGGAAGTGGTGCTGCTGCAGCCGCTGGTGTTCTGACAGCTGTAGATGAGGATGAAGAGGGTGGTGCAGAGGCAGATGTCCCTGGTGACTTTGAGTACTTCACTGATAATGAAGAAGACTAGACTGGAGGGAGACGTGTATAATAGATGCTGGTTATACAGCTGGCGCAGACGGAAAGAGAGGCAGAGACATGGGGAACATAGATGATTGTACAATATATCAATGAGCATTGAAAGCTTCTGGTGGCAAGTAAGTATTACACCTGATTGTGTGTGAAGTGATGGCCGCTGGGTTGGTATCATTATCACTATCGGCCGACGGGCCTACGCTATAATTACCGAAATAAGGAAGTCTCTCGTACCGGGTGAAGAGATGACTCGAGTCTGATAAACAGCTTGTGTGAATTATATATAATAGCTCGCTTTCCTTCTCTTTTCACCCCTTTATTCCCTCTAAGTCAGCACACCTGGGCCACCCTACCTAAGGTACCTGACCTACCTAGGTAGGCTATCCACGTCACGTGCAGGTCACGACTGTTTGTTCTCCCGGAGGCGCTGCAGACTCGGGAATGCAGTACAATTGGAGCAAAGGGCCCAGAACGATATCAGCGGTCTGCTAAGAAGGACTTAGCGACACTATAGTACCCACTAGACACGCCGAAGGCCCGTCGGTACAGAGGTATGGGACCTCGAGCCTCGAGATCTGGGAAGGAAAGAGCGACATTAGTGAGAGGGAGAACGGGCAGATATCATGATCTCCACGGTCCCAAATAGTATCAGCGACACTATTGAACTTAACGATTCTGGAGCCGGTAGTATCTTGGCCTATCACCTTTCATCATTGGAGGCCCCGAGGCCGGACCCGATATCTATTCTCGACAGCTTCATATATCCCAGGATCCAGACCCAGACAGACGGTACTCCGATCCGTACACATCAGTCAACGAGCGTCAAGCTACCAAAGCCATCGGTACCAAACACCAGAGCTCACGCATAAGCTCAAACTTTAAGGGAAAAGCAAAGATGTACGAAGGCCATGGAGCTCTCTTATCAGAGCTTTATCCCTGTGGCTTGGGGGCTGGACCACGATCACATGTTTTGTCACCTGGAAAAGGAAGTCGAGGCGTCCAAAGGCGTTTGGATGGTTGGTTGATAGAGATGGTGGGTGCTAAGTCTGTGAAAACGATGAGGCTCGAATGAGACAACATTTCCCCAGGTCAGTCAAGCCAGACGTTGGAATGCAGTGCTTGGCATCAGCCAACACGACTCCAACAGCTAGGGAGGTCTCTTTGATGGTTCTCAACAGCATAACGATGCCTTGAACCCTCGAGTACCGTTCAGTCGAGAGCATTCGACATGTAGGGTGATGTATCAGGCTATCGTTTTGACGTTGCGTGTTGTCATCGGAGCTGTACAGTCCTCAATACTCATCCCATGAACGGGCAAGCCGAGGGTGTACACCAGGGATGGGATAGATCCCCAGCATGGATACGGATTGTTTTGGCGGAGAGACAGGGCAGGTTGCAACCCATTCCAATCAGCCAGCCCAGGTGAGAGAAGTCGCCTCTAACTTCCCACATTTCATCACACGTCTCCCTGCACGCTGACGGGTTCTCCATCTTCGGTATCTCGAACTTATCTGATATGCGCGACAAAACCTTTTGCAATCGCGCTGACTGGTTCCTAGTGTCGCCCGCCGCGCCCAACGTGCCTGACATTCGAGGATGCGATCTCACGGCCCTCTGACACAGTAAGGATACAGTAGCTCCAGTGGGGAACATCAAGCCTCGCAAGCTTCCCGCCATCGCCTTCAACGCTTCTCCCGAGATAACAGCAGCGGACATCATTGGCAGCGCACAACACCACTGCTCCTCCAGCCTGGTCCTGGTCCTGGTCCTGGAACGGCTTGAACAGCGATGGTGTATCTCTGCTTGCCTTCCAGAACCCAGAATCAGGGCTCTAGCGTTCGACGGATTCGTCCTACGTTGTCTTCATCCACGGACCAGGGCTGAGAGACAGGACCGGGTATCGCAGGCGGCCGATGGTCTGCGCTCCACGAGGTAAGGATTGTTATCTGCTTATCCGCCTGTCATTATATACAGTGCATGAGCTCCCCCGTCCTTGTTTCTTGAATCGTGCAGAGCATCGTGCTTCTTCTCTCATCCTCAGATTTGATTGCGGAGATACAGCCCATCATGGTCAAGAGGTATATCCCCAGCGGCGAAACCGTCAGGAAGAGATGCACTACCGTCAAAGCGTGGGAGTTGCCCAAGCAGACGTCGGCGTTGGCTCCGGCACATGTGTGGACGAATGAGGATATGGATCCTGTGAAGATTGAGAATCAGACATGGACGATTTGGACTTGGATGGCCTATTGGGCTACGGATACAATTAACCTGGGTACATGGGAGACTGCCTCTTCCATTCTCTCTGTGGGACTGTCGTGGAGAGAAGCAATCCCGATTGTAAGCACACCACTCTTGAGACCCTCGATATCAGCTCACAATTCTCCAGATCGTCGTTGGAACTTCCTGTGTTGCGATTCCTATGGTTCTCAACGGGGCCATTGGTGCTAAACTCCACATCCCCTTCTCCGTCGCCATCAGAGCTTCCTTCGGTTACTACTTTGCGTACTTCGCTATAGTCTCGAGATCTATCTTGGCTATGTTCTGGTTGGGTATTCAGGGTGCCAGCGGTGCACAATGTCTCACCATTATGGTTTCTTCCATCTGGCCCTCATATATGAACATTCCCAATTCATTGCCGACCAGCGCTGGTATCACAACACAAGGAATGGTCAGGTCAGTAGTTCCTACCTCGTCGATTGTCCACCTAGCTGACATTTTGCAGTTATTTCCTCTTCTGGATCATCCAGTTGCCTCTCCTACTGATTCCTCCCACCCACCTTCGCTGGCTATTTGTCACCAAGCTCATCGCAGCACCCATTACCGCTCTCGCGACCATGGGCTGGTGTGTACACAAAGCCGGTGGTTCCGGACAAATCTTTGCAGTGAAGGCCACCGTTTCGGGCTCCACGAAAGCCTACCTCTGGTTGTCATGCATGTCTTCCGTTACTGGTTCCTGGTCAACCCTTGCTTGCAACATTCCCGATTTCTCTCGTTACGCTCGTTCATCAAAGGGGCAGTACGTCCAGCTTCCTCTCTTGCCGACCATCTTCACGCTTTGCGCTGTCATTGGTATCGTCACCACCTCTGCTACTGGCGTCATCTATGGTGAATTGATCTGGAACCCGTTGGTTATTATCGACAAATGGCGGGAGAGCGGAAGTGGTGGTCGAGCTGCTGCTTTCTTCGCCGCCACATCCTGGTACGTTGCTCAAGTCGGAACGAACATCACCGCAAACTCGATCTCCGCCGCCAACGATCTTACGGTCCTCTTCCCCAGGTACGTCAACATCAAACGTGGATGTGTCATCGCCGCCATCGTCGGAGGATGGGTCATTGTTCCATGGAAGATCCTGAGCTCAGCCGAGACTTTCTTGGCTTTTATGGGAGGATATGCTGTCTTCCTTGCTCCTATTGCTGGTATACTTTGCGCAGATTACTGGCTCGTTCACAAGCAACACATCGATGTCCCAGCTCTTTACAACCCAGATGGCAGATACTCCTACTTCCACGGCTGGAATTGGCGTGCTCTCCTCACTATGCTCATCTCCGTGGGACCTAATCTTCCAGGTCTGGCGCACAGCATCAACAAGAACTCGAAGATCACAGATGGAGCAAAGAACCTGTATACCTTTGATTGGTTATTCGGTTTCACCACCTCGATTTTCCTCTTCACAGCACTTAGCTACTTTGCGCCACCCAAGGAAACCATGGTCGAGGGCACTATATACGGCCACGACTACGCGCACGAAGTTAGCGGGTCGGATATCGAGAGTAGTGGTGCGCGGTATGGGGAGAAGGAGGAGAAGGATTTTGGAAATGTGGATGCGGTTGATATGCATAAGACGCATCATGGCCCACAGGGCGAGAAGAGCCATACTGGGAATGCGGAGATCTTTTGAGGTGTAGAAAAGTTGTGATTTACATCTGAGGTTATAGAGCTGTTCAAGATGATGGTATAGAAATGTTTGGATTGTATATTTTTGTTGATGGGGATACCCGAGATGTTGGCTTCTATCGTTAGGAATATGGGAGGAGATACACGTTATGGATGTATGAATGATGATACCCTTATTATGTTGCCTCTATACTTTTCTCTCGTGATGTGGTCAATATCGAATTCCTCCTTTATAGTTTTTCCCAATCCGTTAATTTAACATGGATGGTACTTGGAGATATTCTGCTTCGCGCCAAGATATCGCGTTCCTGTGAGGTGGGGACGATCATTTCCAAGCACGTGTTGCCGCGAAGCGTAGACGCGTCTCCACGCTACAGCCATTCCAGTAACTTGATTTAAACCCCAAAAGTTCGCGAAACGTCCCCCTACTCCAGACAAGTGGGGTACCGACGAGACGGGACGAGACCAAGCGAACTGCAATGGAGTCGGGTGCGATGCCTACGATGGATCAAGTGATTCGAGGCGAGGGAACGGTAATCGATTTCGGAGGAAACACGGATTCCAAAAAGGCCCGCTCGAAAGATCAAGGTGAAGGAAGATATGTGGCCATACCATCTGAAACTATCTAAGTGATAAAGCCATGAGTCGTGGTGGGTGGTTACACTTTTGCATCTTGGCAAAAGAAAGCTCCCTATTTGAAGCATTATCCATTGGGACGAGTTCTTCGAGCTGAACATTCTAGCTATCTGGGGATGGCTTTCCTGGTAAGAACTGGACTGAGTGAGTGGGTACCAGGTGGTGTCAACAAATGCCGAATTTGGGCTTCATTATCTACTTCCAAAGCGACTCGCTTGACGCTATGCATTTGATGAAGAGCCACGAGAAGAATGAAGGGCATCTTAAGACTCGAGGAAGGAAGGATCAAATCATTTTCGAGGCTGTACTCATTATATCGCTCAACAGAGGACCAAGTAGTTCAAGGGATACCTTGGGGAGAGGGTGGTGGTTAAGAGGGATAAGTTTTTGATTATGGGGATTGATGAGGAGGATTTGTTTAGATTAGTTAGTGCGACTGCTTTTGCTATCCAGAGGACGCCGTGTAGGGTGGGGGTTGATCTATGGAGGAGCTTTGTTAATGTTGATTTGTGTTTTGTGGAGGGATTAAAGCAGAGGTGGATGGAATGAGTAGTTTAAGAGTTCGTTATTTGGTATAAATTCTGGATAGACAAAAGCTAGGTGTACATTGAGTTCAGATCCCGGCAAATAGCAATGCTCGCAATACAGTCATCTATCAAAACCATGCTCTGATCATCCACTCAACAAGCAAGTGCAAAGCCAAATGCACATACCACCATAGCCGTAAATACACCCAACTTCTCATTCTCCCCCACCAGCTGAACTCTCATCAGGCTTATCCTTGATCTTCCCCAATATCTTCTCCTCCCCCTTCAATAGCCCCCTCACAGTTCTCAAAGTCCTCGCCAACTCAGCATCCTCAAACATAATCTTCTCCAAACCAGGAACCGCCATCAAACCCTTCAACCCCATCACCATATCCTTCCAAACAAATTCCAACTCCCACTTCTTCCCATCATCCGTACTCGCGCCAGTATACCCAGGTTGGTTCACCGGATCAGGGTTAAGGATACAAACGGTCATCGTCCTAACTCCAGGCATACGACACTTCACCATGTCCCCAAACGCCTTCAGATCGGAAGGAGAAGCAAGACGAAGTTCTACTTTATCATTGGGTGTGATGTGGTACACGTGATGGACGGTTATCTTTATGTGGCGTATGAGATTCAAAGAGGTGCTTGGGACGCGGGAGAAGAATGAGTAACGACCGTCTTTTGTTGCGGTTTTATCTTCGAGGGAGGGTGTAGGGAGGGTGCCGAACTCGAAGGTGTTGGTGGAATACCAGATCGGGAGGGCTTCTCTTCTGATCCAGCGATTGGTGACCAGGAGACCTAGTCTTTGTGTCATCTTAGTGTGTGTCTGTTTGGTGAAGGATAGTGCTGCGTAAGTTGAGAGTGTGGTGCCTTGGTTGGTAGAGGAGAAGGGGGTGAAGTAGCTGCGCGGGACGTCGACAGTGAGGGGTAATGCAGAGGAGAGGATGAGGCTGTATATGCGATTTCTGATTTCCGGCGGGAGAAGGTGGAAATAAACGAATTTTGTGCCGCGATTGCCGTTTTGGGTCAGGACTGACGTTCGTGACATTCTTTTGATGGCGAGTTGGCTGGCTGGTAAACCAGGTGTGAGAAAAGTAGGGGTTTCCATAGGGTAGAATGAGGTAGATGATATGGACGAGTACCAGGATGGTCTCTATAGAAGTGTTGGAGATGTGGGCAAAGTGCGCGAGGCTGTGTGGATGGCAACTTTTATAGTAAGACGAGGCTAGGCTCGGAACGGCCCGTGAGGCCCCCATGTGCAATTCACTTTTTCGTATTGAAGGTGAATAATAATTATTTATATATTTATAGCGCAAAAATAGGAGAATAACATGAATGGAGGGAACGATCTTTGATCAGAGCATCTGTGATTTATAAAGGTTCTGATGAAGTGGTACAGTACTGATTTGATGTTGTGCCTTACCTACCTCAACATAGTCAACCGTATGCACACCGACCCTGCTGCAAGCGCACTCTTAATTGCCCAGAACCTCTCAAGGTCCTTAAGTTCTACAATAATGGGAGGTATTTAGTCCATTCCCTTTATATAGACCCAACTCCACCAGCCTCGCATCAAGACAAAAAAGCCTCGACGGCTTGAAACCGAGCTCTATGTGCAAGAAGAGACTTCTCAACCATGTCCTTCAATCTGGTGCCAATATGTTCCCTTATTCTTTATAGTCTCAGGTTTCCAACACTTTGCGCCCACCTGCCAACTGTATTCCTCGTTGTTCGGAAGAGGGTCAAGAGTCTTGGCTGCCCTCTTGACGTAATTTGAGGACCGACTCGGTCCATGATCTGATGTCCACTTCAACGAATGTCTTTATAGCTGAGGTTTGGACTGCATATGATCACCTTTGTTGAGTTCCGATGCCAACAAATTGATCCGGCAATTCAGGAATATGTTAGACGACGCTTCAGACTCAAGTCACAGCAGCATGAGGTATCAACCTGATGGAGCTTCGTGAACCTGCTTTTTCTAGTTCTGTTCGATATCGGAGAGACATACAAAGCTTTCCAAGAGCGAGATGGTCATTGGGATCACGTTTAGAGACAAGAAGCGATATAGGACATATTTTTACCTTCGGATCATCAAATAATACCCTTAGACTCGACGCACTAGTCGATGGATGACCTGGTCCTAGATATGACTTTATAGACCATTCAATTGGCGTAAGGAAGTATTTAGACTCATCTAGGCCAGAATTTGCTTATCCAACACGTGTCTATCGGCGAGGCTATGAACCGGCTCCCAGCGGAACATCCCATGTGATGGACATCTGAGTGACTTATTGAGGTGTTTTACTTGAAAAATTAGTTCGATCCCACTCATGCTGGTCACAAAACGCAACATTCTTCAAAATCGCCCAAGCTGTTGACATACGCTGTCGCTCTTTCTTCAGAATGAGCCGGTCTGATGTCCAGTCTGTCTCATACAGCCCATGATCTTCACCTATCTATGAACAGACCTCGAGATGTGTATAGCTACCACGGCACAAAAAGACGTTGTCCGTGATAAGATTTGAAAGGCATATGTATCTGTCCTTTGGCCCTTAGAATCCGTTGAGGTCTACTTGCGGTAGAGGATGGCTAGGCATCGCCTCCAATTTGGACTCTGATACCAATCTGTACTATATAGGGAAGGCGCAAAACTGACTTTACGTACACTTGACGATTTTCTCTAAGTCTCCATCGATTACTATCAAGTTTTGAATATGATGTCTTGATTATAAGTATCAAAACCGAAGTTGGGGATGGAAACCTTTACTCGCTCACATCTTTATAAAATAAGAACTGACGCTTGCGACTTGGCACAATTGATGGCAAGCAGACGTTGTATCAAACTCTTCGCACGCTATAGGATCACTTGAAGATTCAAGACGAAAGCATTGTTTTGTGTTTCCAGTATATTATGTATTCCCACGTCTCGGCATAACAGCCCCAAAAGCAAAGAACCAAAATGACTCCATGACTGTCCAGGAGCCACAATCCAAAATAATTCGCCTCGCTCCCTCATCGTTGGTCCCAGCCCCTTTCATCACCCTGATCAGACCTAGCGCCAGTCCGCATCGTCGCTATCCTCATCGTTGCCTCCCTCGCTGCTTTCTTCAGCACTATCATCTTGGTCGCTGACCTTCGATGCAGCAAATCTATCCTCAGCTTCGGTGTCTCCATCCTTATCCAGACCCTTGAGCGTGTATGGTCTCGTGATTCTCTTGTCGAACAAAAGTTTGCAAAGCTGTACACGCTGGTGACTGAGTAAACCGCACCAGAAATTCTTCAGACAAGCCTTGCTGATAGGTAACACTGAAAGCATGCTTTCGATTGCATCTCTAATCTCCGTGTAAGTAGTTAAGCCGTCCAATCTTTGTAGACTATGTCCGCAGAGGTCGTATACGTTTCCGAAGGTGAAAATACCGGTTTGGTTGTGCTGGATCACCAGGTTCTCTACACCGATGAGCTTAGTTTTGACAATGTTGCAAACCTCGATCAGATCAAGGACACTTTTGTATTTGATTGATATGTCAGCTTGACCCCAGCAATCGGTGGTTGGAGCAATAATAATGCATAGTACAAGGTTCTTGATAAGCTTGACGTGCTCATCCGAGATTCTGGTCACCATTAGAGCCAACGAGTTGGCGTTGTAGTTGTCGATTGAGGAAAGGACTCCATTGCCGACGACGAATGTATTTTCTGAGAAGAAGTAGGGACGTGCTTCCTTGTAGATTTGTTTGTTGACGTGGAAGATGACAAAGAGGTCGCTGGGATATGTGGCAGCGACATCTCCATCAAAATCTGTTCTAACACGGAAGGACTTCTTGTTCGAGACGACAAGGATGTAGATTCTATTTCGAAGCTCAGGGGGCAACTTCAGGAACGGGAAGATTTTCTTCGTAGGCGGAGGGATGCTTGGTCGCAGATTGTACTTGGGTGTGTTCGACTTCGCGACGACTTTCGAGTCAGTTCCCATTCTCGCCTTGCGGCTCGGTTGATTTGTTTTTCGAGGGTGCGGCATCTTGGTGATTCAAGAGTCTCCACACAAAACGGGGTGAAAGGTTTGGAATGTGGTGTATGGGTAGTTCTCATGTTGGGTTTGCGCGAGGCTGAAGTTGTGGTTTGGGGTGAAGTCCTGAAGCGGCTGCAAAGGCTCGCTTACAGTAGCCGAATGGAGCAAAAGTGAAAAATTTGGAAACAAAAAGATTTGACACCACACAAGCAGAATCTTCGATCATTGAAAGACAATGACCAAGAAAGAAGACCAGGCAGGCTACCTTGGGTCAAAATGGCAAACTGACGGTAAATCGTGGACAACCTCTCGGATATCCAGAACCACCTCAGTATTACTCGGCGAGTAACGGCCTGAATAGCGGTTTCAGAAATCTTGTCATCGTACGCTGCTGGTTGCTTAGGTGAACGCTAACTCGGCCAGGCCCTCGAAGATTTTTTCGTGCCAGGAAATTGCTTAGTTGAATCTATAAAGGGTGCTTTGTTTTGTGGGACTAGGTAGAATTTTCGAGGGCTAGCGCCGAAATGTGAGGTGCAGAACTTCACGATCTTTTACCTCTTGCGCTTAATGGAGCATCATCACGGCCTTCAGCGGGTCATAGATGATGAACTCTCTTTTAGCTGCGGTGCGGGATTAGGAAGAGATTAGCATTGATTTGACATGATATCAAAATAGAAGAACTGATAAATCACAATGGAGAACAAAATTGAGATGAGGACAAAATGAGACTTCTTCTTTCTCACCTGCAGGGTATTTGTTGATCATGCTTGCTGTGCTATACATGTTCACGTTCACCATATCAAAAAGCGAGGCAACTGCATGGTTTCCCAGTACATTGGCTACTGGTGTAAATGACATTTGAATGCCTACTTGCCAAACATTGGCCGATTGACATTCCCAAGCCAGCAAAACTCATTTTCTGCAAACCTGCGAGAGACCTCAAACACCCAAATCGGTCTCCACTGATTGACTGCTTCCTGGTACCTATCCCATCTGTCTTCAAATATCCTCCGACGTGTTAGAAACCCATCTTAGTAGCTGAACCTCCCATATGCCTTCCAACTCACGTTCTTGTCTTGTTACTCCATTACTCATAATCACGCTTCTAACCCCAGAATCTTAAAATCCTTCACAGTCCTGTCGTTGAACATCATCGTATTTAGCCTCTTCCGCTCGGTAGCTGTCAAAGTCAAAACAATGTGGGTCCAGATTGTTTTCAAAGACATAGCTCTTAACAATTTCTCGATTTCGGTCCCGATTTGTTCTCAGCTTTGCTGCCTCCATTAACGGTAAAGATGTAAGGCTGAGTATAAATCCTGGATCTTGAGCTGCCTCCCCCATGACACAGGATCGATAAGGACTCGAGGCGAGTAAATCGTTTCGAAACGATGTTGCAAATAGTGATAAAGTTCTCCACAGCACCATCATCCATGTAGTACTCCACCCTTCCTGTCTCCACGTGATTCAGGAGCTCATAGCTTGGCTGGAATATCATCATGATCAAGAGAGTTTTGACACTGGCGATGCAGTCTGTAGGAACAATTTTGAGGAAGCAATTCAACGCGTATAGATTACCGTTTGTCGTGAAACCATACCAACCATTGCCGATGGCGAACGGGTTGCAAGAGTAGTAAATGAGACGAGCCTCTTGGTATATTTGTCTGTTGACCCAGAGGATACTTCGAAGATTGATTTCTTGTGTGGTTTTCGTCTTCTTCCTCCGACTCCTGCTCTTTGAATCGATGTAGAGCATCTTATCGGTGGTGAAAACAAGCCTATATATCTCGTTGCGAATTTCGGGAGGTAGTCTGAGGAGGAGGGATGTTGGGTTGTTCTGGGAGATGGTAGAAATTGCGCCTGATCGAACGTCCTTCTTCTGCACCGTGATTGAGCCTATCTGATTGACGGCTTTTAGATCAGTCTGAGAGGCCATTGTGACGGAATCGAAGTCGAGGCCTAGATTGATTGAGATTTGGATGATATTGTAGTGTGGATCTTTGGTTCTGGCGATCCTCGAAGAAAATACCACTTCTTCCACAATTGACAACTTTGGTTCAGCGCACAACAAAGAGTACACCAGGCTGAGTTGATGTTATCGAGTCGTTGAGAAAGTTGAAGCGCCACAGAAGGAAATATTAATCAGGCTTTACAGATAGGCAAACTTTGGAGGATTACGCTAGGGCGACACGGGATGAAAGAGCTAAGGTATACAGACAGGAAGCAGTCATGATTGTGAAAGCGCGAGTCCAAGGTCTATCTGTGATGAAAAAGAAGCACTTGTAAATTTCTTGTAGACGAGTATATAAACTACTTGTCTAATGAGTAACATAACAAGACGGTAGGGAGACATTCCTACTATCCCACGTTGAAGGACATTGACCTCGGTGCTGCAACGTTCATGTAGTTTACAAGAGATCCTCACTACAGCACACCAAGAAGGGTCTCCGAGATGACTAAAGCATCACTTCAACAATCTTGTCAATACCACAGTGTCTCACCCAACTTCGTTCCATAGCCCCTGATGTGTTCAATACAAGAATGCTTTTCCTTATCCTTTCACCCACATCCTACCTCTCTCCCTCAATTTCCCACTTCTTCCTAATCTCGTTCTCAATATACGTCTCCTCCAACGTCTCCTCCAACGTCTCATCATCAAAGATAATCCTAAAGAAATGCTCTCCATCACCCCTCGGCAACTCCAACTTCTGCTCATAATCGAAATGCACCAGCTTCGGCAAACATCGAAACATACTTCCAGAAGCATCACTAATCTCCCCCTCTTTCGCATCAATGAAAAGCCTCCTACTCGGAATCCAAGAAACCCACGCCCCACCAGGCGGTAACCAGAAGGTTCCATCATCACCCTCAGACTCACGACTCTCGAAAAACAGTATCTCGATACCCAGGAAATGATTCTTTAGGATCGATCATATGGAGACAAAGTCTTTCACTGAATGGGCGTCCATGGAGTAGTAATGTGCCCTTTGCTGTGCGCCGTAAACAGATGCAAACTCCATCTCTAAATGAACGATCTTTATCGAGCGAATGTAATGAGCTGGAACTTGCTTGATGGACATCTTTAACGCTTTTAAGTTGACTCTGGACTTTGAACCCCACCATTCATTTCCGACTGTGAGGCTGTTCTCGGAGAAGAATATAGTTGCCGCTTCTTGGTGGATTTGTTTGTTGAGATGAAGGGTTCCTCGCTTATATTTCCCACCGTGGTTCTTTTTTCGAGGGCAGGTGATTCGGACTTGGTTTTCGCTGATGAGCAAAATGGCGTAGATCATGTTTCGAAGCTCGGCGGGGAGCTTGAGGAAAGGGAAGGAACTTGTGGTCTGCTTTGGCGCAAGAGAGTCACGTGTGGAGAGGAGGTCAGGATCTTCGGAAGACATATTGGAGGGGCCGCTTTCTGTAGCCTCGTGTCGTGTAGAAGAATGTGGATGCGCGAAGTAGTGACCGGCTTCTGTTGAAGCTGTGTTGGTGATTAAGTAAGATAATATTCTTGTAAAGATCCCTAATAAAGCCGTACTTTTAGAGGCGCAAAGCCGCGCTTGAAGGCGTAGTGTATCGATTCTGGTTTGTTGACTTTGGTGATCGCAGACACGCAGGAGAGAGAATATTTGGTGGACAAAGATCAATGAGTGAAAAGTTGTTGAGTTGGCATTGAAGCGGCGGGTAGTGTTGCTCGTTGTAGATCGATCTGAAATGGATGAGTGGTCGTGGTATTTGCGGGAAGTGGAAGAGGCTATAGTACTAGCTCGGAATGTTAGCACCTTACAGCCTGGCTCGAGGTACTCTACATACGTAGGTATGACCGGACACCGTAACTAATTGCTCCAAGCGCCTTTAACCAGAAATTCTAAGCACACATCTTCAACACCATCTCGGAGACGTCTAACGCCACTTCCAAAAACACAGCACAACGGCCAGGTAGTCTTACGAACTAACAACTGTAAGTGTCACGTACCTGTAAATTTCTCATTTCTTGCCATCAGATCAACGTGCGTTCATATTTCCTTCATACCACAATCCCTCCAAGTCTTCTCATCCCGTCTCCTCGCTACCCGTCTTTGCTCCTTTACCCCTCATCATCCCTGAAGACCATACCTCTCAATAACCCCCTCATCAAAAACCTCCCTCAAAAGCCCCTCCCCATCCCCCTCCCTCAACCCCAACTCCTGCATCCACCTCACCCCCCTAAGCCCCCTCCTCACCCTCAACATCAAAAGACCTATTACCCCAAAACCCCCTCCACCTCGAAGGCGTCGTCTCCCCCGTCCCCACAACCAACCTCTCTACTCCCAAAAACTTCTCCGAGAGAACCTTGCACGTGGTGACAAGATTCTTAGTAGCCTGTACATCCATAGCCCAATGATCCTCTCCCCACCTCACCGACTTTTTAGAATCGAAAAGAAGGACCAGGTGAAGCTTTTTGATGCTCGCGATACAGTGCGATGGTGTTCGTTGGATGAAGAGGCGGAGTGCTTTGAGGTTCGCATCGTGTGTAGAACCCCACCAGCCGTTGCCGACGAGGAAGGTGTTTATACTATAGAATATAATCCGTGCTTCCTCGTATATTTGTTTATTGGTGTAAAGAATGCCAAAGTCATGCTTCCTGGTGCTTTCGCGAGGAAATGGTTTTTTCGAAAAAGACTTTATCTTGATAGGTGTTGCGGCAAGAAGGGCCAGCTCGTATACTCTGTTGCGGATCTCTGGTGGGAGTGTGACGAAAGGGAATGTTTTCCTGACCTCCGCGGATGAGGAGGAGGGTATAGCGGTATGGGAAGTCATGGGGATGGTGTCAAAGAATTGCTATATAAGTAGAGGATTGTTGATACGACGATTTATTCGAGTGCGATACGCTTCAAGCGAGCTCGTGCTGTATTGTATGATTGTTAACCACCTAGAGCCTATTGGAATAAATGCTCTTGTCCTATACACTGTGTGGTATGACGATAATATACCTAGTAATAAAACAGCAATAAAGATATCGAAAGAGGCACAGGAACATTCTCATGACGAGAACTTGAAGAATTTAGGCGCCAAGAACCTAAGTCCGTGCACGTTCCCAGCACATGATCACAGCCATCGACTCGAGATTTTCGTTGGAACACCTATAGAGATAACACATACAAAGAATTTCCATTAATTAAAGGTTAACAAGACTTATATCTCGCAGTGAAAGGATGAGCTAACATTTCAAGGCGTTGATATTTCAGTTGGAATCACGTGAATACGTACTACAATTTCAAGACCTTTATATTTTTACTTCATCTCAAATTCTCAATTCTAGAACTTATTATACATTTCATTTAATATAGACTCTTAATCCGTACTCTAATTCTATACCCTAACCTTATAGCAAACATCTTAGTAATAACTTTTTTCTAATATCTACTATACCAAAATAATAAAACATGTTAATCAAACAATTCAAGAGAAAACAATAGCAAGAACACCTCAAGACACAAATCAAATAACAATTTAGTAAGTCATACATATTTAAATATTCATATTCTCATCTCGTTCGACTACCCGGCTTCTCCCCTAAGAGTTTCGTCTCTGTCTCTATCTCTTTCTCTTTCTCGCACAAGTATGCTTCCACTACACTCAAGATACCAAAAAGATCTCCCTGCCTTTCTACCTCCATATTCTCCTCTAAAGATGCACTGCTATGCCGCCAGCTGATGATGATGTATCGCTAAAAATATCCACTCCCTCCAACTCCACCCCACCTTGACCATCAAAACATACTACCATCTCCAAGCACATAGCTCCCCATCCATATGTACATCCACCCCCTCTCATCTCTCCTCTCTCAAATTTCACCATTATTATTAAAACCAATTCAACTCCCATCAACTTTTATAACCACCACACAGAGAAAACATCGCCAAAACTCATCGCCAAAAATATCCCCCACCTCATAAATCATCACTCACCCACCCACCATTCACCACCCTCACGCATTCCCATTCGCCCTCCTCGCGACCTCAGCACCCAACTTCCCTTTCATAGCCGATTTCTTGTAAAGCGACCTACGATCCCTTACTGGCTCAGCTTCCGCCTCCGCCTCTCTCTCCACCAGCCCAGCATCTCCAAACTCCGCACCTGGACCAAAATCAGGAGTCCCACCAAGAGTACCAAAGATATCCCCAATATAATTCGTAGCATTGACGCCCTTCTCAAAAGTCGCTGTCCACCCGTCCAATATACCCTTCACAACAGGTGTACCAGCGAGATAGATATTCTCAATAGCAGGCTCGAAAGCTCCTTGATTGGAATAAAAGAGATTATCTTCCACGGACAGACCAGGATAAGGACGATCGAAATCAGAGGCTGTGCGCATGATGATGATACGTGAGAAATCCACGGTTTTGCGGATCGCGGCACGGATCATAGCTTCGAGAGTAGCGTTGTCTTCTTGAGCTGTCATGCAGTAGGTCCCAGATCCGTTGGTGAAGAGCTTAGTTGTGTTCTCGAAAGCTTCGCCGAGGAGAGCTCCGGAGAAGTAGACATCGGAAGTAGCAACATCGCAGGTGATGATTCCGGGTTTCTTGGTAGCAGCTTCGTAGATAGTGACGCCTTCATCAGTGTAGTGAGCTCGGTAGGCAACAGCGGCATCGGTGTCGTTGAGTTGGGCCGTGCTAGCGAAGCCAACAGCTATATCGCGGAGCGCTGCATTGACTTCGAAGACTTCGGTGCCATAGATGGAGCCGGGGTATTGATCTGGTGCGTAGGCGCCTTGAGGGATATAACCAGTAGAGTAATTGGAGGGGATTTCTCGGGCGTCGAATTCGTATTGCAAAGCAACCTGCACAGCATACTGGGAGAAAGCAACATCCGCTATGGTACCGTATTTGGGGTTGATTCCAGCAATACCAGCGATCAAAAAGTATGTCTTGGCGAGATCGAAGAGGGGACTGGTCATTAACGCTGAGATGGTGGTGGCAGCATTGATCTCGGATTCGCCAGTGGTGAGCTGGCAGACGGAGCCATCTGCCAAGCAGTGTGCTTCTGGGAAAAGAGGGGAGAACCCGGGAACTGTGACATTGATGGCGAGGAGGTTACCAATGGAGCCAGGTGTGTCGGCATTTGTGTACCAGATGTCAGCTTCTGGGGAGAACTGTTCATCATTAGATTGACTGGATATATAGGACGAGTCGAAGATGACAATAGACGACTCGAGATCAATTGGCATACCATAGAAATAATGAAGACCTTGGGAGTTATTATATTACAGTCCTTGTAGACGACTGTAACATCCCTCGCAATGACGGTATTCTCATCCTCCCTCTCCAAAACCGTCTTCCTCTCCACCACCGGCGTAGCAGCCACAAGGCCAACACCACAAACGGCGCTGACAATAGTCGAGAACCTCATCTTTATTCCCCCCGATCAAAAGCAAGGAGCAAAGCAAAGGATAAGTTCAAGGAGCGACAGTTGACTGTAGTACAGAAAAGAAAGAAGAAAAAGAACGAGTGACAGCTTCTCGAAGCAATAGATAAAGCTCCCCAGCCAAGCAATGAGCGAATGTAATCGGATTAGAATCCCTGCCAACGAGTGGTGCATCCTTGTTGCAGGACAAGACAGCGGGGAGAAAAGACATGGGATGGGCATTTGCTAGGCCGCGATAGATTGGCGTGCAGTAGGGCAGGTACGTAGGTTGTCCTGTTTGGGAAAGCTGGATGGTCCATCCGCTTACCTCACCTTGGAAGCAGCCGCGATGTGATGTGCGTCTGCAGCGGTGTTCGCCGAGAACCACTGGGGCTGGTCTTTCTGGTTCGTCGCTTGACCATGATAGAGGGGAGAGTGCGAGGCCGAGATATCGGTGGTATTGGGAGGGGAGGAACTGGAGAAGCATTGACAGGCTGGAATGACAATAAACAATATCGATTGCAGATATCGATGTTGCGAGCACAGGAGGAGCCAGTCGGTCATTGCGGTCCCCACCACACCACACCAACCCCCGAGCCGAGATTGGCGCTGGTCTGTCCTCAACTTCCTCGCTCGCTCGAGTACCTGATCGGCAGCCTGCATTCGTCCCCATCCCAATGGAAGGACTCGAGACACCCCCAGTTCATGTTCTTCTCGGCTCACGTTGCATCGCATCCGGGTGCGTACAGCAGGAATTGCTGGCACGGTATCGAGAGATGTTGTGCATCATCTGACGTCGGTTCTCACATATGACCAGATCGTCGTTGGTCAATACAAATCTTCTCTCTTCTTCTCGACTTCTCTTGTTGTTCCAGGGAAAGAAGAGAGGCAGGCAGTGAAAGCCAGTTTCCCAACCGCCCACAGCGCCACAGAGATAAGAAGTGGAAGTGGAAGACTGCCCCTTGCTGATTGGAAAGACCTCAGCTCCGGAGGAATATCCCAGGACCTTCCACTCCCGGCATGGCGTGAAGCTTATCCTGACAGCCTTGTGGACGCGGCTTTTTTGTTATCTGGAGGCTTGACAATTGAGGCTTTTAGAGATGTAAACAGAAGGAGCAAGCAGGAAGGATCATGAGTCTCTGCCGTGTTAACAGGACGGCTGGGCCTCTTCGGTGCTTCCGGATGATGATGCCAAGAGTGAGAAAGCGATTGTGAGGAGTGAGATGCCGAGTGAATCAACACGGCCTGCTCTATCAGAAGTCTCAATGAGGAAATGAGGTCCCAAGTCGATCGAACGAAGAACGAACAAGTGCCAGATCCGGGAGGACGATCAAACGATTACGACAACCGAGAGATGAAATAATGTGAGCTTTTGATACTTGTAGTGCATGTGTCATGTGAATTGAACTCGTGAAAAGTCAGTGGCGAGGCGAGGCGAGGCGAGACGAGACGAGACGTTTCCTTTCGTTATGCCTCGCAATATGTTCTGTGAACATCATGAAGTCAACAAGAAATCTAAAAATACAACCCTCATAACCCACAATCTCCTTCTTCCCCTAAGCCAGTACACAACATCTCGGCAGGATATTACCTCCCTACCTCCCAAGAGAAAAAGAAACGTGATACAAGATCACGCACCTACCTATGCGAGCTCCCATCAACTAGGATATATATGCATGCATGCACGTTACCGTTTGGAAAGTCGATAGTCGATAGTCTGGGTTACAGTCACACCCACCGACTCGGTTGTCGGGAGTGACCTGACCTGCCACCGCAGAGAAGTCGGATGCGTTCCGGGCCGTGGAAGGGAATATTGAGAAGGAGATCTGTCATTATGTTATGTTTTGAGATGTTGGTGAAGTGGAATCTTCTTCATTCTCATCATGCATCGTTCATCGTCCATCATCCATCATCCATCATCCATCCTCCTGAATTAATGAACCTTTCCTTCTGCAGGACTGTTCACCTCCATCAAAATGCACCCGGGTATATTTACAAGAATAAGAACAACAGAAAAACTTACGCCCCATGCCTGCCATGCCAAATGCTGCCATGACGAATGCTAAACTCCGAAGCGAACCGAATCGATTCCCGATCATAATCGCAACCAGAATACCTCCCTTTTCATACCCCATTAATGCAGTCCATCAACTCATTGCCCGCCCAGACAATGCCAAACAAAAGCCTCCCACGAAGAAAAGAGTTTACTCCTCCAATTCCCAATGCTCGCCGAATCCAGCGCCCCTAACACACATCCCACCGCCGACCTGCCAAACCAATCCCAGAGCCAGAAAATGCACCACAGCCAATCCCACCATCATCCTCCATTTGATCTTGTTTCCAGCCGCCAGCTCGAAAGCTGCTAATAACATTAATGGCCACCAGATCACCTCCCTTGTCGTCAACGGTGTACAAGGCTTCGTGATACTCAGCATCTTGACCAAGAAGATGGCCAGCTTCAAAATTATATGAAGAGAATGCTGATTCCTTGAGATCCAATTGTCCAAGTAGTGTTTATAGATCGAGACCCGATGCTTGAAGGTCGACATCCGTGTTGAAGGAGGTGGCATTAGAAGTGGAGTCGTGATCGATGGCTTGATGGATAGTGTTCGATTATGGTGCTCATGAGCTTGCTGACTTCGTGATCTCGCATGGTTTGACTCAAGTACCAGCTGAGAGCCAGGAGAAGGAGTCGGCGAAGCATCAGAAGTTGCAGCATCTTCGATATAGGCTCCTGATCGTACCCTTCGTTTATTCGGTTCTGGGAGGATTAGCAATGGGAACGAACTCTGCGGCCATATATTACCATTCATAGGAGTACTTGGTGGCATCGGAGATTCGATAGACTGAATTCTCCGACCACCAAGTCCACCAAGCCCTGCATTGCTTGTATGCCTTGACCTGGACGGCGCTTCCAGACCCTTCTCGGTGCGAATCGCTGTCAGGATATCATCCGCACTAGGTCTTTCGGCAGGGTCCAAGGCCAAAAGGCGCTTCAAGAACTCGTAGAGCTGGTTTGGTAGGTCTGGTCGTTCTTTTCGTTCATCTCGAAATCCTGACCAAGCGCTAATCTCTGCTCTAAGCATGTCCGCATCCTCAAATTCTTCTTGAATGTTCTCCGTACTTTCATAAGGTAGTCTTCCGAAACACATGAAGTATAATATCATTCCCAAACTGAAAATATCAGACTTGGTAGTGAAGTTACCGAATTGCCCAAATTGATCCTGCTTCAACACTTCAGGGGCGCAGTATGATATCGTCCCTGTAGATCCTGTCGACTTCCGAACAGCATTCTCTGGCTGCACTTCTCCAAAGTCACTGATCAAGCAGCGGAACTCGTTCCCATCCCTATGCAGCAAACAATTGCTCGGCTTCAGATCTCGATGTATGTAGTTGTTGTCGTGAAGGTGTGCCAGGCCCGAAGTGATGTCCTTGAAGAACGAGTAGATCTCCTCAAAGGATAGTTTCCGTAAAGGAGACTTGACGTCTGGTCGATCCGATCTTCCTTTCGACCTTCTTCGCATTTGATCTTTCAGTTGGTCCTTTGCACTTTTCGTGGGTGCTGAAGGTCCATTCAAGTAATGCAACAGATCGCCGGAATTGCAGTACTGTTGTAAGATGAAAGCGCATGCCACTGGGGGACCGAATCGACCGAGCTGTGCATCTTCCAACCAGACATGTCGATACGAGACCAGATTCGGATGCGAAAGACCTTGAAGGAGTTGAACCTCAATGAGGACTATTTTCGTCAGTAACAGACACAGCTGGAGCATGAATACATTACGTACCCTTCTCCAACCACGCATGATCGTCTCCAACGGGCACTTTCTTGCAGGCGAATTGACCTATTCTCGTCAGCGACGGCACATCTTGTCATGCTGGTATGCTGACCTAGAGATACACTGTCTAGTTCATGCCTGACTAGCATAACCACTCCCTTGCCACCTCGACCAAGCTCCTTCTCCTCAATGAAGAATCGATTGAAATAATTCGGACTGAAAGCTTCCTTCTTGATGCTGTGACCCTTCTGCTGTGCAGGCTCACTCGTAACAAACTCCGCATCTCGAACCGATGCTCCAGTGTATCCCTCTCGCGGAGGTGATGTTGGGAAGGCAGGTTGAACGAGTCTGCGAATGGGACTAGAAGGAGGAGCTACATCATGACCATTATTGTGCGCACCCTGGAGCATGCGAAAGTATTCTGGATTGATGAAGGGAGCAGATCTATGAGGGGAGGATTGTCGATCAGGTGAGGAGGATCGGAACGATCGATGGCATGTCGGGCATTCTGAGTAGGAGGGCGAGGCGCCACGGAGGATGAGTTGCTGCGTTTGAGGATCACGAAGCACAATGGCATCATTGTGACGGCTGGCAGATGTTGTGTCAGTATCAGACTCCATCAAACCTTCTGATGCCAACTGTTGGTGGCATGGTCAAAGGATTGAGACTCACAGCACGATCTCGGAACCTCGCTCGTGCGAAGAGTATGGGACGAGAGACATCTCGAGTGAATGTTATCATTGCATAGTGAAGTCGACTGATGGGCTCCGCACAAAGTTCACTGTACTCTGAGCTCTTGATGCTGGTTCTTTGATTTGTTGACTTTGTTTTGATGATTCGCTCCGAGTGACGCCTTTCCCCACACTTTGAATGCTTGGATCACCGCTATGCCCGATGAAGGTAGATGAGGCTGGGCGGCTTGTCGGCACGGGCTTTTCTCCCTTCACCTCTTCTATCTCTAACTCTAACTAACAATGCTCATTTGATTTTTCACAACGACAAAGAGTGCTACTATCGACCTGAGGCCTCAATTATGCATTCCAAGGAAATCGCATTCGCATTCAAGTTGAGTGACCGAGTAGTCCTCAGCCTGCATTTAACGTCGACTCACCTCAGCTCAGCCTCACCAGGCACCCAGCTTCTGGAATGCACCTCCCAGCGTCATCTTCACCCGAATCCCAAGTTTGCAATCGACATCGCAAGTCGTCAGTCAAAGTAATGTATACATCAATAGCTCTATAGCTATCAAGAAAGCCTTGATCATCGTCTTCACAAGGATGGAACAAGCCCCGGGAGCAATATTGATGGCTCTGCTGCCGGAGATCCGGGACCTTGTCTACTACATCCTTCTCGTAAGGAAAGATCCAGTAGCCATCAGGTCTCCGCGCCACAGGACTTTCAATGACCTTTACCTTTCGAATGCTCGAGGAAGCATCTTGTATGTCAATAAGAAAATCCACAGCGAAGCCTTACGTATCTTTTTCCTGCACAACATCTTCGTGGTCGGCAACGGCATTGCGGAAAGCGAACCTAGTGTCGCAGGACTGAGAGCTTTTGTGAGATATATGCCAGCAGACTTAATGTCATTCATCCCGAAAGTACATCTCCATGTATACCTGCGAGCAACACGGCTTCCAGCGGCACAAAATCCAGTTCAACCACAAACCACCACCCCAGACATAAAACCAAAAGTTGCCAACACCGAACCACTTCCATTCAAGTCCGGAGATAACTATTCTTTGGGTAGTCCTGCTGAGGCCGAGGAGATACGTCACATATGTCGGCGAGTGGGAAAGAACTTCTGTGGTGTTAAAGCCATTACCATCGACTGGGTAATAGGGCCGGTGGATGTCAATATTCTACCAGTCCGGGTCCTCCAGCAGGCAGCTACAGTTACCGCTCTGTCTTCCTCTATTAGAGCTCTATTAAAGCTTCGGAGTCTTCGAATTCTCGAAATATGGGAGGACGAAAGCGTCTACACTCACGATATTCTCGAGCGGTTACTGTTGGAAGGGCATGAGGTGGAAAAATTCTTACAGTTCGAACACTTGCGATACAGGGAATGTTCGATAACTTCAACACTTTCTGGTAGCAATTCAGTGACAACGTCTGGTCGCCTCCGGCGAGAGGATGAGGAGCAAAGAAAGATTTGCCTGTGGTGGTGAAATTAAATTCTAGCTGATGCTAAGTATAGCTAGCGCAAAGACCTATTGATAAGTGCACTTCAAAGGATCGGAGACTCGGCACGGTGGTACGCCTTCCCATTCCTCGATTTTTACCTTCATTTTACTGTCCAAATCCTCATCCCAAGTCGTTTTGCAGTCGAGGTCGTGAGCTTGGTGCCGGGGTCTCATAGTTGGCCCTTTCTTACTTTTCGGGCAAGCTCAGAGGAGTAAGGACACCGACTATTGGTGGCTGGTCCCGCGTTGCTACCGTCGGTACCCACTGGAGGAACAGCATGAAAAGTGCTAGTACTCCGACGTAGATCAAGTGGACTTGCAATTGGGGTAAAGCTTGTAGCTTTTTTATTTCATTTTAGTGCTTGCCATTCCATCGTCCCATTACAACAGCATCCATGTTACTTCTTCAACCAACTTTGCCTGCTTTGCTTACCTCCTTGCATCAAATATCATTGCGTTCCGTTATACAAATTAACTCCAGAGCAATCGGATTAGCTCCCAGCTCGCAAACATACTGGACAGTGCTAGCTCCTTGGATGGAGACTTCAGCATCAACATTTGCCCGACTTATGTCGCTCGCAAACTGTATCCCATCACCCGCTAAATTCTTTGCTTCTAAAACTCTAGAGAGAGATGAATGCTATAGGGAATAGATTATATCGTTGCTGGAAAGTGTGCCACAACCCATTCGTTCTCAAGTGAGAAAGGATAGACGCGGGAGGAGAAGGCTCTGCGCGCTGGCTCAGCAGACTCATTTTTGGGAGGAGAACCCATAGCCTTGCTGATACGTCATCTCAATTTTATCAGACAAGCTTTCACGTGAACTGGTCGGACCGGGATGATTAAAGTACGAGACCAGCTTTCCGAGGCTAAAGTCGCGATGTTTACTTGCTACGTGTTTGTTGCGCCGTGTCAATAGTCCTCGACCATATCATACTATTCCGCCTTACCATTTGCCTATCCCCTTCCACAACCTTCAACACAATCTTCGAATCGCCACGCGCTGGTACCTCACCAATCAAGTATCTTCTGGTGCCTTCATTCCACCATCGACCATCATCACCAAAACAAAAGATCTCAATTAGCGCACCCCGATGCTGCCGAGTTTGTTTTCAAACACATAAACAGACAAACCAACCCACATTTCAAGATGCGCACCAAGAAGAAATATACAGTCACGCCTCACCGCGCTGCCGCAATCGACAAACCCCTACCGTCATTCCCGTTCTTGAAGTTGCCGCCAGAAATGCGCAACATCATTTACGGACTCCTCCTTACCCACCGCAAGCCAATCCAGATCAAATCACTTGGCAGAAAGAGCTCTTCGCGGCAGACCCGGGAACGATACAAGAATGGTATCCTCTATGCGAACAAACAGATCGTCGAAGAGGCGCGCGCTATCTTCTTCTCGAAAAATACATTCGCTGTAGGCAATGGATGGTGGGGAAGCACAAATGATGTGAACTTGAGTGCGCTAAAGCGCTTCCTAAAGCAAGTACCTAAGCACAACATCGCTATGATCAGAGATGTCCAGCTACACATTTTGTTTACGCGAGATACCAGAGCATGGACGCCGAGAGGCTGGTGGATGGACTTCAGAGCCACAGAGGACTTCGTCTCCGTTTGCTCGGTCTTGATGAAACACTTCGTCGGTGTTCAAACACTGTTCCTCGAGGCTCGCGCACGCCGCTATGTCAATGAGGGGTCTAGTATTGGTGGAGGGAGCGTTGATATCACCGGTGCTGATGGACTTGCGAGCAGCACCATCGAGAATATGGTAGAAGCAATGGCTAGGAAGAAACTGCAGACACTCCACTTTCAGCAATCTCTCGGGCTGAGCGATCAAGAAGCCAAGGTGTTTCACGGGATGTTGCTCAACAAAAGGACGTTGAACGTTCTTCTCGTTGATTTATAACGAGAGACAAATGGTGGTGAGAGCGTGGCGTGAAGTCCGCATTTCGGGATAAGGCTCGGAAGGACTTTGGCATTTAGAATACATGAGAGATTAGAGCACATGTTGGTACGGTAGCAGTTAGTGTGGGGGTCTATTGGAGTACATGGCTGTGAGAGTAATCGCCTCGTTTGGCTTTTAGGAAGTCTCCAGATCTGGGTGCATGAATTGGTAGGTAATGTATGCCGGGTTGTCGTCTCGGTAGAAATCTTAGTACCTCAGTTCACCACAACCTCTCAAGCTCTTTTATACGGCTGTGACGAGGCACTTAGGGTGAGATAAAATTGTTTTGCTTCTTCTACTCTTCTTCTACTCATGTGAGGACTCTATGTCTTATTACTGCAAGTCTAAAATAAGAACAATTAAAAATTAAAAATTAAAAAAACCGTAGCAACGAAACCGAGCCCCAAAAACCCTCCTCAAGCACCCCTCTTGCCTCAAAAGACCAAAATAATAAAAAACTGCAAAAGTCCAACCTACCTCTCTCGAGGCAGATCTTATAAAACCCTAACAAGTAGGATTTGTAAACAAGCTAATCTAAACAGGCAAGTAGTCGACACATTTAAGGTCCCTCAGTATGTCGGAGAGCAAGCTGCACGCATCCAAACATGGTGTTGTTCAAAGATGGTGGTACGCAAGATACACGACTTTAGGGTACACCGCTGACTGGGGCTGTTTGATTGATGGAGAGCAATGGCTTGTTTGGGCTTATAAGGGGCTGTGGTGGATCGGGTGAAATGGGGAGGGAAAGTGGGTCTCGGTTATATGGAGGCTAAGTTTCTTAGAAATTGGGTTCTCCGACAACTTACGACTCATGCATATGAGGACTACTTGATGGAGGTTTTTGGTACCTTTACAGTAAAGAATAATGCCCTCGTGTATGTTCTGTCCTCGAAAATTGTGGGATATGATCGTTTCTCTCTTATTCTACCTAGGTAGGTACCTTCGCATAATCGTAATCATGATGGGACTTGTACTGAGACGCAAGCCAATATCTTGCTTATAGAAAGGAGCTTTTTGTCCTGTGGGGTAACCATATTCTCAAGACGATATCATGTGATGGCTCGTTAGTGTGGAGACAAAGTTTATCTGATGCTTCACACCTCCTTGGCTTTTTTTCCACCTCCCAATCGAACACTTGGCTCTTTCCCCGCGCAATTCTACACACTAAATATCAAACATATTCTCGAACGAGATATTGTGATTGGCGTGGCTGGCTAGCACCTTGAGAAATTCATACACAGTCCGGTGTTGGTCATCTCATCGCTAAGCTACAGATTATGCTTAGCTGCCATTGTACATTGATCCTTCTGTATGTCGCGCGCTTGACTATCAATGAGTGTCTGCATGTTATACTTGCTCCTTTTTTAAGCCCGCTGAGTCTTCACGTTCGCATATAGCAACGTTCCAGCCACCGCACAGCTTGAGAGTCGTGATAGCTGGTCACGAGCTAGCACGATCGTACACCTCGCACGATGCTGACAAGCGTTAATGAAGGTCGACGGACTCCTCATTCCAGTGATGGATTGACACATAGTCAACCCCGAGGCGAAAACTGCTTTGGCCATTCCTTCCTGGGTCATCAACTTCGCCGACGGTACTGCTCGATCGGAGATCAAGATATACAATAAGACCAGTGGATACAAAGCTTCTGGTCCCATGCTCTGCTTTTCTATCAGACTCATTGTTATCCTTGAAGAGCGTTCATCACTTTCGTTGACTGGTATTATGCTGGATACTATCACCGAAACCTACGAGTGTAAGGGTATGATAAATCGAGATCTTCGATGGACAGAATTAGTGAGCCTACTCTTCAAACTACCCAATTAGGTCTTCGAAGTTTACCAAGGTCGAGAACGGGCTGTGGACACATTGACACGAACCTTGGTGGCTGGTCTCACGAAGTTCGGCCATAGAATAGGTGGCTGGTCCGACTCAGAAACCATTCAGAATTTTAGCGATTTGAGTTTACTCATCCGATCATCAAACGCGACACTCCTAGTGGGTCACACTCGAGAAGTCCTTCAAGATGCCGGAAGTGTCAGAAAAATGAAGATGTTATTCGATTATATCTGCTGTCTCGGTCTGACATTTTCATTTTCAACGACCAAGAAGGATTCATTTGCTACTGTGCCTCATACAACGCGGTCGGGAGATGTGCTTTGTGTCCTGTATGGATTGGTGGTACTGCATGTGTTGAGGCCTGTGGTGGAAAGCAGACGTACATGTTGGTCGGAACAGCTTATATTGATGGATATATGCATGGAGAAACAGTTTTTTCAGAAAGAGGAGCTACTACCGCAAGAGGAGACCTTTGTGCTGATTTGACAGCATTTCTACGAAGCTCAAAATCCGACGCTCTAGCTCGTATCCCAAAACATCACGAGATCTCGCTTCTGCCCCTTTCCAATGAAGCACGGCCCGACAACTTCTTCAACTCCCTACACTCTGCGGATTCAGAAACACCAAGTCTGGATCAACACTTGTCTTTATGCTTTTCAATGTCCCATAATGGTCAAGCCAATACCTCTCATGTGCTTCGTCGGCCCCTAATGTCGGATCGGCATAGTTGTAATACATACCAAGAGGCTCACTTTCATTGGCGGACCCCTCCTCTGCGGCTTCGATATCGGAGACGAACGCATTCAGCCAGGGGATGGCAGCGTCATTGAATGGAGGAGATGCAGTCTGAGCTACAAGTTGCCACTCGTATATTGAGAGGCGGTGGGCGTAAGATGTTGAGTTGGAAGGGATGGTGGGGACGTAGGATGTTGGACCTCCTTGGGCCGCGATGATGAAGTACCAGCCCTACACTTGTTAAAATTGAGGACTGGAGGAAAAACGATTGTACACCTACGGTAGGACTTGTCGGACCGGTTTCGTAGAGCCGATTGATCCAAGCATCAACTCCTGCTGGAGAGAGGTTGTTGGTCATGAGGCTTTTTGCAAACTGGCAGTTGTCAGTGGATGTCCAGTGAAGTGCTGTGCACATACAAATGTTGAGTGCTGGATTTTGTTAGTAAATATTACTCGAGTGACTCATTTTGAAGAAGCTACGCACCGCCGTGTAATTTAAGGGCGTCTCCAACGTCTCGTTGCTTCCCCAATTGCTGAACAGATTATTGTTGTTCGCATATAACAACGAATCTAACCATCCCACTACAGATTGTTAGCTTTCTTCTGAACTTGAACATATATTTCTAATTACTTACAAGAATGGGCACCAGTTCCTCTGATATCGCTTTGCAATCCTCCAATTTCATTCAAAGCATTGAGCAACGGGCTGATAGCCACCAAGAAAGCCTCCTCAGAGCCATGATAAGCCCCTTCTAATAAGAACGATAACAAACCAGCACTTTGAGTACCAAGAACCCACCTCACATTCATCTCGGGCGGGATGATTGGGGCTGTATCTCCCGCACAATATGCTTGCCATGCATCCCATCCAGCTCTGGCTTGTGTCTGATTCCACACATATGGGTAGTAGAACAAGATGGTTTCAGCCGGAGCGGGGATGGTGCGGAAGGTGAACGAGGTCACGATACCAAAAGACATTCCTGCACCTCTTAAAGCCCAGAAAAGATCTGGATTGCTGGTCTCAGAGGCTGTTGCTAGAGAGCCATTTGCGAGAACGATGTCTGCTGAGTCGAGGAAGTCGAGGAGAAGGCCATAGGTGTGGGATCCATACCCCTGACCACCGTGGAGAACATGACCTCCTATTCCTACTCTGTCTTTATTAGCTAAAGTCTTGGGAGAGTGAAATTATTGAATTTTACCCAGGACAAATCCCATGAGCCATTGCCCTCTGGCCTTGATCAAACAAAGCAAGAGCTACATTTCCTAATCGAGCCCCCGGACCAATCGTTGCTGCATTTGTTGAAGAGTCAACAACAGTCTCCCGAAAGTATTTTAAGTCGACGACAAGATGTCCATCTTCTCCTCCGAGACTGTGGGATGCATAGCTATGGCCTCCAGATTTGGGATTGACCTTGATTCCAAGCTCAGCTGCGCAATTGACTGCTGATTGGACTTGCGGAACTGTGGATGGGATGGCATACGCTATTGGGGTGAAATTTACACGTAGATTGACTGGTATGATGGATTGATTGAAAGCCGAAGATCCAGGTAGTTCTTGAGGAACGGAGGAGGAAGTGAGGCAGTCGACAATAGCGGGGTAAAGTGGAGTTGCGCTGCTCACAAATGGAATGGTTAGGAATGCAAGAACGACGAGGTTAAACATTGCAGAGACCTTTATTTGCTCGAATGTACACTACCGTATGCATATGATGAAATTCCGAACTGGTAGCTTTATACTCGAACATGACTTGCTGACCTGACAGCTTACTGTGCAGATATTCCTTGTCGCAACCCTGCGCTGACGACGAGATACCGAATCTTACAAATGTCGGTACCAAAGTTCTCTAGGGTTTCTGGAGATGATGTCAGAATTGGGATGAGATGCGGCCTTTTGTATTACTTCAGTGGTCCGAATGATTCCTGTGTGATCAATACGGATACTTCTCCGGATGACTGCATGATGCGCCGAGAATTGGATACCACCCACATTAGTGATTGGATGCACCTCGGGATGGCCCGAATGAGATGCGAGCTTTGGTGTTTTGCTCCGAAGTTGTCGCTCTGTACCAAGAACAGATGATTATATTGCAAAAAAGGTGGTACATCATGCCCGAGTTATCTAAATTTTGATAAAGTGGGCTGTATTTTCCCATGGATTATTTGTTTCAAGAATGCCATCCTATCTCCCATTAATTTGATTTTCTCAGCATTTGCGGGAGAAGCTTGTTGAAGATAGTGAAAAGTGTATTGGTGTAAGGATTCTGAAAGAAGGCAAACTCATGAAGACGTATGGTAAGCCTTGCATCGCGTTGCAGAGACAATCAAATTTTATTCCCGTTGGTATTGGTCATCGAGCAGCATCCTGGTGAAGCAGTATGAATTGAAAATTATGTGACAATGTTTTTATAATAAAATTAAATACCCCAGTGCTGGTAGTAGGAAAAGACTCCAACGAACCCGGTCAAGTGCGGTGAGAAGAGTTACCGAGTTTGAGAGGAGGTAGTTCCATTACGCGAAGCGAAGTCCTTTCATTTTTTCTTTCTTGTTGCATCTTCCTCCTAGAGTTGTGTACTTCCACAACCATTTGCTTGCTACATATGCAGAAAGTGATTCCAGACAAGAGATTGCCCAAAGCTTAATAAGGCTGAGCTTGATTCAACATCCCACAATTTCCGTCTTCCACGTTGTATCCGCTGAAATTTGGGGCCATGAAGACAGTATCAGGATACTGACCTGGACTAGTACACTGATCGGGTGTCTTGGTGACGACTAGTACACACTGCTGGCCAGCTGAAAACTCAGACTGGAACGCAAAGTATGCACAGCTTGGATTCCCGAAACAGTTTGTTCAGCAATCGTTCGGACTACTGCTGTCAGTGTGGACGTACGTCTAATTCGCACCGTAGCTGAAAATTACTATGTCCTGGCCGCTAACCCTGCTTACGAAATTACTGGTGCCTGCACAAGCAGCGTAAACTGTTGCTGTGGCTTGGACAACAGTAGCTGTCACCTGAAAGCATCCCGCAAGTGTAAGCAGGCTCACTCAAAATTATATGCAGCAACGGAATAGTGATCGTTGCTACATTTGAAGAAGTGGCCACAGTATTGACAGATGTAGAAGCTCGTTTAGTATAAGACTTTTGGATGGTCCGCGGGGTTGGAGTGGCTGCAAGAGCTGTCCATGCAAGAGAGACAGCAGATCGGATCAAAAGCGCCCAACGCATGATGATATGATGTTAGAAATAAGGCCTTGAGGAGGGAGAAGAAGCCATGACAGACTTTCATATCTTTTATGCTAGCTCTGTGGGTGATATCTTGCAAGTACCAAGGGTATATTTCAAGGCTGGCTAGCAGATTTTCAACTTACGATCGGGACAAGCGAGGATCATCTACAACTTGGAGACGAGAAAGGGGATGATATTCCTGTAAATACAGAGGACAATTGCTAAGGCTGGCTGAGAGAGGTTCAAGCTGCAATCCATCTGAAGGAGGAAAATTTACAACTGCAGAACATAATACAGCTGAGTACGCATACAACATTGAAGATTTGGTACCGAGCTTACTACCCCGCATTCATGGAGATACCACCGACAAGTGGCAAGCTGAAGGAAGCTCGGGAGGCTTGCATATGACAGCTGGTGCTTACAGCACTTCCTGACCAAATTCGAACATATTGCACACTCCTATAGGGCTGACTTTTCCTGAGGTGACATCGTGTCGTGTATGCAACATGGACTTTTGAATTGTCTCAGAATAGCGTATTGCAGTATGTGTTGCATTCTGGCCTTCTTCTGCAGGATTAGCTCCAATTCCAGTGGTCTCCTCCAAGCCTAGAACGCGGGAAACGGACAGCCAGAATTCCAGCCTTGAGCATGTTCGAATGGATATCACGGTTAGTACTGACACCCCATTCCAGACGATAAGTCATTGAAGAGGAGTTTTGATGCTGCTGATACTTGATTTCCGACTCCGTGGTAGCTCCCAGAGCCGAGCTCGACACCCTTTAGGAAAACATGTGATGTAAATAAGAAGCTGAGGCTGTAGAGGTTATCATCAACATAATATTTGTATACTGCAGGTGTTTGAGACATAGGCGAAATTGATCCAATGACCCACAAAAACATCGCACTAGCGGTAGCCAATGTGGCACTTCTGATTGGCTGCCCAACAAGATAGCTAAAGCGGAAAGTTCCGTCGAGCTTCATGCGGGCATCAACTCGAATCACTCCGACGTCGAGGAAGACCAACTTCAAGCAATGATTATACGGTACCCACCAGCAAGTGCCTTTCGTCCCAATGGCCTCAGTACCGTATGTCTGTCTTGTCTCCTTCAAGGAGCGAAGCCAGCATCTCGTTCGGTGAGAAGAAATTTCTCAAGGATATCGAACGTTCAAGCTGCAGTCACTGGAACCACGCCACGATTGAGAGCTGGCTACTTTTCTGCCAATGGGTTGTTGGAAGAAGCGCGATTGGGTTCAAGGAGAGGGAACATAACATCGACAATCCCAGAAGGAAGCTCAATCGCAACCGAGAATGAATCCTCGAAGCTCCCCTCGAGCTCCACAGCTCCCCCTCCAACACCCACCCAAGAACTCCCCCATCGACGACGACAAGCCCGCAAAGCATCCGCAGAAGCCGACCTCGTCCTCCCTCCAAACTCCTCATCAACACTCTCCGAAACCGCTTCCCACGCCCCCTCAAACTCCATCCGAAGATTACTCCCTGTCCTCCTCTCCCTCTCTAAACCGCGACTCTCCATCCTCGTCGTCCTCACAGCATGCGCCTCCTACAGCCTCTACCCAGTCCCCGACCTCCTCCTCCCATCCCTAACCAACACTCCCTCCCTCTCACCCCTCACCCTCCTCTTCCTCACCACCGGCACGACCCTCTGCGCCGCGTCCGCAAACGCATTCAACATGCTCTACGAACCGAAATGGGACGCCATGATGTCTCGCACTCGAAATAGACCTTTAGTACGCGGTCTCATATCTCCGCGAGGAGCGGCATTATTCGCCATCCTCGCTGGACTGGGTGGAGTCACAGCTTTATACTACGGTGTAAACCCCACCGTCTCGTTTCTCGGAGCCCTAAACATCGTTCTCTACGCAGGCGTCTATACACCCTTAAAACGCATCTCAGTAATAAACACCTGGGTCGGCGCCATCGTAGGCGGTATCCCACCCCTCATGGGCTGGACAGCAGCAGCAGGGCAATCCGCCACAGAAGGAGGATGGCGGGAACTTTTACTAGGAGAGAGGAATATTGGTGGTTGGCTTCTCGCCTCTTTACTTTTTGCATGGCAGTTCCCACATTTCATGTCTCTCTCCTGGTCCATAAGAGAAGAATACAAAAACGCAGGCTATAAAATGCTCTGCTGGACAAACCCCGCTCGGAATGGTCGCGTCGCTCTCAGATATTCAGTGTTGTTCTTTCCGATCTGTATCGGGCTTTGTTATTTCGGTGTTACGGAATGGACGTTCGCGGTGGCGAGCGTGCCTGTCAATGTGTGGCTTACGAGGGAAGCGTATCGGTTCTGGAAATTAGAGGGATGTAAGGGGTCTGCGAGGGGACTCTTTTGGGCGAGTGTGTGGCATTTGCCGGTTGTGATGATCCTGGCGATGGTGGAGAAGAGGGGGATGTGGCAGAGGGTTTGGAGGGCGGTGGTGGGGGAGCCGTGGGGCGATGAGGATGAGGAGTGGGTGGATGAGGATGAAGAAGAGACTGTGCTGAAGAAGGATGAGAGTAGAAGCACTGCTGTTGCGGTACCGAGTAGATAAAGAGACTTGTGGAGAGAGATGAGGTGTAAGACTAGACTCAGCATAAGTGTAGGCGTTATGGGACATCACATTGTGCATAACTAAACTAGGTATCCAAAGTATCTTCTTTATATATCTGTAATTCTTCATTCTGATCTTGAATTTTGGCTATCTGGTACTATACAAAGCTATCTTAATCTTACACCATCATATCTCGTTATGATCTCTCCATCTCCAAAAAACATAATTCCAAATTTAATACTCCTAAACGCCAGGTATCTTTCCTCCTTGACACGAAACAGGAGCCCATCCAATGATGCATATAGATAAATCGACTTGATAACAAACAAAAGAAAATAAGCAAATTTGATACCGGGGAAGGGTTGGCGAATTAACGTCCTCCCCCAGGTGGTCGGTTGATAATAGCATCAATCCCCATGTCCATACTCGGCAATCGACTCTGATGCGCATGTCCGTATCTAGGATCATAACTCATCCCACCTGCACCAATCCCTCCAACTCCAACATTAATCCCGTTCAAGCTGCCACTCATACCACTGCTCATTCCAACTCCCATCCCAGCCATACCTAAACTCCCGGCGCTACCAGCCGATTGCGAATACCCGTGCTGCGGGTGATGTTGATGCGGTTGCGGCTGAGTATCATAGACTGAATTCCGATTTGAGGAGTGGTCTGATGCTCCATCGGCGTGGTCGTGCTCGTGCTCGTAGTCTTCGGGTTCAAGACCATCGTCGAAACCGGAGTCGTCGGTGTGGTGCTCAAATGTACCAGAGGTGGAAGGGTAGGGTGCTGAGGGGTTTGAGGTGTCGTAGATGCGTTCGCGGCGGGCGCAGGAACGGGCTGATGTTTGAAGGTTTTTGAGGCCTTGGGACATACACTTTGGAGTTATGTTAGCTGATGTGTTTGTATGTAAGGGTGGGGAACAAACCTTCATCTCAACAACATTCCATTTCTCCCCACATGCTTGAGCTAATGGTGCCCATATCTCCCTCCTCATGGCCATATACTCTTTCGCCAACTTCTCGAGCTTCAGTCCATCCCAATCATCCGCGTTACGCTTCTCCATCAGTCGTTCGTGGCGCTTGCGACAGGCGTTGGGTGTCTTGGTTGGGAAGTATGTTTGTTGTATTGGTGCCCAGTTCATGCCTTGTGCGCGGGCTGACATTAGAGTCGAGTCGTCTGCAGGGTTCCATGCTCCAGACGAGGCGCGGATGGAGATTTGTGGTTGCTGTGATGGGTGGGGTTGAGGAGATAGCTGGGGATGAGAGTATGATGGGTGCTGTTGATGATGTGGGTGATGAGACATGATGGGTTGGACGGGGCCGCCGTTTGGGATATAGGATGACTGAGGTTGGTTGTATTGTGAGTGGGCGTATTGTTGCGAGTGTGAGTGCTGATGAGACATGGTGAGGGACCCTGGGGCGTAGTATGGGCTTGTGGTTGGGGTTTGGGTTGAAAGGCTGGGTCGAGATGATAGAGGTGCGTATTGTGTTGTTGCAGTTGTAGGGACTGGTTCTAAGCGGTAGCTTTTGGCCTGGCGAGGGGCCTTTGGCATGCTTCTGGGAAAACCGCAAGGAGGAAGTAGGTCGTGGTCGAGGATGTAATTCGGATTAGGAATTAGGCCTCGCCGGGAGGTGTACTTCGTCTCAAACGAGTGAGGTTGATCTGGCTAACGAGAGGATATGAGAATGAAACGACGGTAGGGCTAGGAAATACGTTCGCATCGAAGGGGATATAGGAAACAAGTGGATATGGCTGAACAACGAAAACACAGAGAGAAGGCCGAGATGACAGAGGACTGGGTGGCCGTTCTTTATACAAGGACAGTTCGAAACATAAACGACGATGGGGGCGGATACAACAAAGATTGTTTATAGCCTCATTGACGCCGGCGTCGACCGCGAGTCCTAAATCGAGACCATGAAACGAGCAGGTCTTTCTTTAGACCCTGCCACGGTGGCCCGCTGGTCCAAGTCACTGGGTCTTGGGGCGGGAGATTTGAGAATGAAACCCACCAGCGCGACACAGCAGGCGCGCAGATGTACACGGAGTCTCCAAAGCGTGGTGTTGGAAGACGAGAGACGCCTCATATTGGTCCAGGTGGACCCGTTGGCGGCTGCAGCATTCAGGGAGTTTGAGAGGACAGCGCGTAGATTAGCGGGCGGTAATGGGGAATGTGGTGCGGGAGAGGCGCCGAGGAGAGCGAGATGGGGAGGAGAGGTAGGGGTGAGGTAGGGATGAGGAGCATCTCTGCATGTTGCTCAAGGGGATCGCAGGCCCGAAATAGGTCGCAGGTCGACGGATGTTCGCCATCATGGATGTTTCTGGGGGCGGGAATTCAGCCTTACCAGACTGGAAGTGATCAGTGATCTGTGATCTGGCTGCGTGGTCGTGCCTGCGTCGATGTTGGACTTTGGTACGGCGTCGGCAGATCGGTTCTTGAAACTCTGTTGTGCAGTTTCTCAGTGGTCCTGGCGAGTGGTTCGAGAGATTGCTGCTAAGCGCGCGCGCGTAACTTTCAAATTTGGATGTCCCAAATTAGATGCGGAAGCCAGCCATGCGGGAGCGAGAACGATGCACCGGAGATGGTGAAAACAGTCAATCGCGTGTTGTATCGCCCAGGAGGTTTTTGTGGTCTGAATAGACGCGCTGTTGATAGATCATGGATGCGACGAAAAGTTTGGGAAGAGATGGGACGAATGGAGAGATGGGACGAATGGAGAGATGCGACAACTGCAGGTGGGAAACCTTGAAGAATGAACAGTGGGGCATATCACGTGCAGCACTTCCCGACAGGATGGAGAGCTTTGACCAATCAGGAGCAGATAACGAGTATCCAATCATTCATGGCTTGTTTTTGCCCTTGCTCTTGCTCTTGCTCTTGCTCTTGCTCTTGCTCTTGCTCTTGCTGTTGGTCGGTTGTGAAGCTCCACAGGTAAACAACAACTTTTCTATTCCACATAATTTCACATATCCGTGGTAGGATATGTATCCACTCCTCACAGAAACACTACGCCGTCTCCTTGCTGTTTCCCAGACATTTTAACGCGAGAGATGGACTGGACTGGACTGGACTTCTTTGATCGGCATTCCAGCATCCGATTCGAGACACCATTGCATCTCCATCAAAGACGTCTTATGCGTCTCAGTAGCCAGCCATATTGTTTCACAGTGAGGCAAGTTTCTCCCAAACAAAGGCGCGTAATCGCATGTTTCCAGATTCCCGTCCCGTCTGGTTCAATGTCACGTGCGATGTAGCGCGATGTTCGAGTCGAAGTCGAAGATCTCGCCTCTTCACCTGGGTCGGGGTCTCTCGCCTCAGGTCGTCACCAACAGACGCTGTGAGACGGCATCACCCAGCACTGAAAGTTTCAAACACATATCCATGATGTGATCATTCCCAACTCATGTCTGCCTCACTCTCGGGATTATGCCTCATGCTAGCTTCGACAGCCCCCAAAATCTCATGCACGATCGTCCTCCCAACATGCTGTGCCATGGTCCCGACCGGTGCAGCTCGCAGTCTGCCCGTCATGGAGATCTCGGCACCGCATCGATTGGGAATATCTTCAAGACGACACACACACACGCGCAGACACTCATTCCAGTCTGACGGCCCCAGATGGTACCCTACCAAATACTGTGGTATGTCAACACCCGCACCAATCCCGCATTCAGCCTGAAATGTGGCTGCTGCCACGCCTGTGGGACTCTTGCCTCTCCACGCTTGACCCCAAACAGCCCATTTGCGGAGTCTCCAAGACCACATCAATTGGGAAGCGATCTTCAAGCATCCCCGGACGCTGACTCGACTGTTTTCTGTCAGATGGAGGCGGGAAGTGCCGTTCTTCCAGTCTTTTCTCATTTATCCAAACTCAAGGCTAGCTTCTTGCTCGTCCGTTGTGGGGAGAAGGCTTCACGTGCGTGTTCTTCTCCACCGCCCCGAAAACTCTCCTATCACTTCTGTTTGTTGCGTTCCCAGACTCGGTTCTATCGGCTGATGAGGAAGCATTCAACCTCTTAAGCTCTTCCCGGTCTCTGGTATCGGTCCTATCGCATATTTACCCGTACACTTTATCCGGAGCTGTGGAGTGACAGCTCTAGATGAACTGGAATTCTTCTGTCTATATGATAGGACGTTCTCCGCCATCATGATTTTCCGTTCGCCCTTCACCGTGTAAGCACTGTGTCGCGGTTTTCTTTCTGCACTCATTTCTCGTGCAAAGAACCCCAGACTTTGTGACAGACTCTCGACAAGATGGTTTCAGGGGCTCCGTCCGCGGGTGTTTATGATGCGGCCTTGCTGCGAAGGCAGGCCATGATGGGCAAGTCTGGCCCGGCTGCTCTGCTCAAGAACGGCCGGGTCTTCATGATTGCCACGTTTGCCTGCATCGGTGGTCTTCTGTATGGTAGGCAATCTGACCAACCTCAGTGGAGTCTGGCTGACAAGCTCCAGGTTACAATCAAGGTGTCTTTTCTGGTGTCTTGACTATGCATTCGTTCGGCAATCATATGGGCGACTACGTTGTCAATACGAGTAAGAAGGGATGGTTGACATCTATTCTCGAGTTGGGTGCTTGGCTGGGTGCTCTTCTATCCGGCTTCATGGCTGAAGCTTGCTCGAGAAAATATGGAATCCTGATTGCTACCGGAGTATTTATTGTTGGAGTTGTCATTCAAGTGACCGCTATCAGTGGTGGATATAGCTCCATTCTCGGAGGACGATTCATCACGTACGTATCATGCTTTTTATCATTTACCTCGCTAATATCTCATAGCGGTATGGGTGTCGGATCACTGTCCATGATCGTCCCAATGTACAATGCCGAAGTTGCACCCCCAGAAGTTCGCGGCTCCCTCATCGCCCTCCAGCAACTTGCCATCTGCTTTGGGATCATGATCTCCTTCTGGATCGATTATGGAACCAATTACATCGGAGGCACCGGCAGCACACAACATGAAGCTGCGTGGCTTGTTCCCATTTGTCTCCAGCTCATCCCCGCTGTGGTCTTGTTCTGTGGTATTATATTCATGCCGTTCTCTCCCAGATGGCTGGTACATCACAATCGAGAAGCAGAGGCGAGGAAAGTGCTTGCTAATCTTCGTGGCCTTCCCCAAGAACATGAGTTGGTTGAGCTGGAGTTCTTGGAGATCAAGGCACAATCGCTCTTTGAGAAGCGCACTGTTGCCGAGCACTGGCCGCAACTTCGAGAATTGACTGCTTGGAACACGTTCAAGCTGCAATTCGTAGCTATTGGATCTTTGTTCAAAACCAAAGCCATGTTCAAGCGTGTTATAGTCGCAACTGTTACTATGTTTTTCCAACAATGGTGAGTAAGCCTTGTCTTATCTATCGGGTCTAGAGCACCTCAGCTCATTACCCCTTCGCCCCTCCCATCATTTCAAACCTAGAAAATCTCAAGCCTCTAACCCCATCCAGGACCGGCATAAACGCAATCCTCTACTACGCCCCCACCATCTTCCAAAACATCGGCCTATCCGGAAACACCATCTCCCTCCTCGCCACCGGCGTAGTTGGCATCGCCATGTTCCTCGCCACCATCCCGTCAGTCCTCTACATCGACCGACTGGGCCGCAAGCCCATCCTCACCATTGGCGCGATCGGCATGGCTATCTGCCACATTATCATTGCTGGTATCGTAGCTAAGTACCGCGATTCTTGGGCAGATCATCCAGGCGCGGCTTGGGCCGCCGTATCCATGGTCTGGCTCTTCGTCGTTCACTTCGGATACTCATGGGGTCCTTGCGCGTGGATTATCGTAGCTGAGATTTGGCCTCTCTCGAATCGTCCATACGGAATCGCGCTCGGTGCATCGAGTAACTGGATGAACAACTTCATCGTAGGACAAGTGACCCCGGATATGATTTCTGGCATCAGTTACGGCACATATCTTATCTTTGGCATACTGACGTTTATTGGGGCGGGATTCATTTGGTTCTTTGTCCCCGAGACGAAAAGATTGACGCTTGAGGAGATGGATGTTATCTTTGGGAGTGAGGGGACGGCCCAAGCGGACTTTGAGAGGATGGAAGAGATTAACAAGGAGATTGGGTTGAGTGCGTTGTTGAGAGGGAGTGGGGAGAGAGAGGATAAGAAGGAGAGGGAAAGGGAGGACGAGAAATTGGATGAGAAGGAGGCACATGCTGCAGAAATCACTCATAGTGAGTAGGTTTCTGGGGTGGGAATGAGTGGATGTTGAAGTGTGGAGATGGCGAGGATGTATATATGGAGGAGAGTGAGTATCAGAGGCTGAGGAATTATATACCACGCTACTATCAGACGAGCTAGCAACTACCATGCAGTAGGTTTCATCATATATAATTTACCTCTTCCATACCATATCGACTGTTGTCAAGTGGATAGTGTTTCTCCTCTCTATTCCAGCTTTGTAGTGCCACCAAACACCTTTTTTGATTCGGGCCTATAATCAAGCATAAAGAAAGTGAGGGTATGTCAAAATATAAATGTCAGCGATGCATCATTTCACAACTTGGATTGGAATCTGGCCGAAGAACTCATGGAGTCGCTGGGATAAAAATCACATGACCAAATAGTACGATACGTCTAAAGTTCATCCCATGTACTCTTTCTACTTTGCTCCTATATAAATAGCCACTGGCCTTCGAAGTCGTCTATTGGCTTGAGAAGATGGAACCTGGAAGGTATGGGCGTTTGTGTTATCACATGCCGAAACATCGCAGCGATTCTCTGTGGAGGTTTCCAGACGTCGTCGCCAATCCTTCCTTCCTCTCATACCAACTTCATCAGCACACACCGCTGATTACCTCGCGACGCCGCAGTTTATGAAATCGATAGTTACCATGCCGCGACGAGTAAAGAATGCCACCTGGCTGGGGTGCATGCTCCAGGAATGTTCGGGGATGCTACCACCAAAACTCGTGCGATCAACGCATCAATTGCAAACATCAGTATGCTCACAATGATGTAAGAGAGCGAGGAACAACACTTCAATACCGATGTTCCTCATATTTCGCGGGATCAAAAAGGAAGTAGTGCATGCATTCGTCATTTTCAACAAGTTTGGGGAGGCATGAAAGCCGAGCCACCTATTCGTGCTTTGGAATGTGCACCAATCTGTTTGTCGCCTTTTCCGTGCCCAAGAATGCTACGCGCTATCTGTTTTCCCTTTTGCCTCCGCCTTCATCTCCCACCTCAACAGTCTTTTGCATTGAACAAGATCTTGGAGAAGCTCTCGACAGCAACGATGGCGGGCGCTGGCAAGAACCCGTACGACGATGCCGCCGATTCAAGTGCTGGTACACCGAAGAGGGGAAGAGGACTGTTAAGCAGAATCTTCGGCGATGATGATATCAATTCCGACAGCGACGATGACACTAGAATGGCTGAGGCTGAGGATGCAGCCAGAACTGCAGACACACGATCGATAGCAGAAAGGATCGATGCAGACTCCGCGAATCGCAACGAACAAGAACTAGCTGCCAAGAGAGGTCGAAACTTCAACATCTATATCACTCCCGAAGATCCTGCATGGATTGAGAAACGAAAAGAACTCCGGGAGGCCCTCGCTGAACATCGTGTTCGTGATGTTCTGGATCAGTATTTCGAACCGGGTCAGGTGCTTCTTATCACGCCGCCGATGGTTCCTGGTCCAGGTGTACTAGAATTACAAGAAGAAAACGCGAAAGAGTACAGAGAGGCGATCAAGAAGACATCAGTTGGTGGTACAGGCGTCTTTGCTGATCAGAACGACAATCTGATTACCAAACTCACCATGCTGCACTTCGGCTTGCCTGTGGAGCCTCTGACACTGAACAATGTTTTGAATGCCTCCAATGATGAGAACGACCCAGAAGACGACACGCCGGAGCTCCCTCGGGTCCAGCGAATCATATACTCAGAGAAACCTCTCGAATTCCTCGGGAAATATTGGGAACGTTCTTATGGCTACCCATCGCTGCGGTGTGAGTTTAGTCGTCTCCTGAAATTTTAATCATCTACTAACAATCACTAGTAATGAACAACAAGAGGAACCACGTCGTAAGATCACCAACTCAGCCCACAGGTGCTTGCGAGATGCGTGGAGGTGTTGGTACGAGATCAACTGCTACTGCAGATACTGGCCACTATCTTTACAGTCACTACCAGGGTCGACAACCGTTGAAAACAATCACGACGAGGAATGGTCGTCCAGAGGTCGAGCTCAATGAATTCCTAGAGGCAGCATGGACTCTTCTTGGTATCGACGGATATGGCGAATGGTCGTTCATAGTCGACCAGTATCAGGACCAAGAAGCCAACAAAATACAGGCCGAAAAGAAATTCGTTGATAAGTTTACAGTCACGAACGACAACCACAAAGCTATTTACAAGAGTCATATCCAAGCTCGAGTCTCAAATACACGCCACGATTGGGCCATGGTCGTTCGCCATAATGATAGCAATGTGCCATCACCCGCCCAGTTCGTTGTTTCCAATGACATGAAGGATGGTTTCGGTAAACCGCCAAAAGCACCGGCCAATGCATCTCCAGCGCTTACCGGGAAGGTGTATAACCTCGGTGGTCGACATGAGAATTTTAGCAATGATGATACTGGAACAAACTTTTTCGAGGCCCTCAGAAGACTGTTGTTCCCGGTTGGCGCGGCAAAGACAGCAAGGTTAGATTTCTATACCACTGACGCCGACGGTGACTACCATTATGAGAGCTGGGCCAAGTTCCCTAAAGGAGGTGCATCTGGAAACATTTGGAGGAACCATGTTCGCGGAAGAATTTTTGATACACCTGGCCAATTTGAAGTTGTAGCCTCCTTGTATCGTGAAGGACAACTATTGCCTGAGACGCCCACGTTCCCAGAGGCCGAACCACCACCTACGCACGAAACGAGACCTAGGGGTCGGATCTATGGACCGACATACGACGATCCTATCAGTATTCCCAACGATGAAAAACGCTTTCTCGCTGCAGCTCGACGTCACCTCCAGCTTCCCGTCTCTAATCCATATAAATTCAAAATACAGATCTACTCCCAGCGACTTTTTCAGAAAGTTGGAGAATTAGGACCACCCCAATACGCCTATGACCGAATTGTTGAGGAGAGCAGTCTGAAGAAAATATACAATGAGGATGTTCGTCCTCGTCTCTTCGACTCTGGTCACGATTGGTTTATCCGCGTTGTTGACGAGAAGGAAAGGTGTGTCCTTCCAGCGCCATATCCTCCGCCCGCTGCTGGCCAATCCGCGAAGCTCACCCCCAGCTTTGCAACTAAAAGAGTTGAAGGTCGACGGAAGCACGACAATGCTCTTGAGGCAACGAAAACTGGTCAAACTCGCAGAGAAGCCAGCGCTGCCCGAGACGCCGAAGAGTCTCTAAGGAAGACAGAGGCCGAAAAGAAGCGACCATCACCAGTGAAAAGAGCTGCCGATGCAGCCCACAGGAGAGATGAAGCCGTTGCAGCCCACCGAAAGGCCGATGAAGAGCGGACAAGGGCTCGATTGAAAGCTACTCGAGATGCTGAGGAGGCTGAAAATGCTCGGAAATTAGAGGCCGCTCAAGACCTGTCTGCCACGACAAATGCGAAGACAGCAACCAAGCAAGAAGATCAGGCAAATAAGGCTTTAAAAAGTAATATATTTGCCCATGAGAAGCAGCAAGCCGAAAATACACGAGTGGCAGATAAGCTTCGCAGAGATCGCACTGAAAGGTGGACACCACCCAACGATGCGGAAGTGAAAATCGCCAATACAAAGCAGGACGCCACCCGCAATCTTCCAGCGGAAGGGTTCATCTATGCATGTCCGGGGAAGGCTCAAATTAAAAGCACTGCTATATCATTTCGGGCCGTTGCTTGCCAATTGCTCAATTTGAGGCCCAGCGATCCTAGATGGTGGCTCTGGGCAACGGTCTACAATGACGATGGCAGCTTCAAGGAAAAGTTACCAATCATGCCATCTAACTTCACGCAACAATTTTTGAAGCTTCAGAATGCTCGGGATGGTGATGGAAATTGGCGCGTCTTCATACACAGAGGGGCTGATGCACCAGCCTTTGCAGATAAGGAACCTCACGGCAAGCGGGATATCATCAAGCTCCGGGATGACAAGAAGAAGCTTTGGTCATACTGGAAGATCCCAGACCCGACCAAGACTGTGCCGAGTCGCTGGTCCTATGGCCTCAACCAATATCAACCTGCATTCTTCAGGGCGATGCAGGTGCATTTCGCTTCCTATCAAACTCGGTTAAATAACAACATTCTGGTGGGCCGCGATGACATTGGTTGGGGTGGCATGGAGTTGAACGAGGCTCTTTTGGGTCATATGAAGAGCCATGTTTCAAAAGGCCTGCCTGATCTAGACTACAAGCTGCAGCTTGAGCGACATTATCTTCAGGATAAAACTACCATCGGCATCAGATTGGCTGGGTCTCACCATCAAGCCTATGCTTCACTGAAAGATTATGCTAAGATAGGGCAGGAGATTGAGGCCATGTCTAAGAGGTGGCTTTCACCGAGAGGCGAGATTCCTAAAAGTTTCCAAATGTGGAGAAGGGCAATTGATCGAGAGGAGTTCAAAGCTGGCAAGGTTATAAATTACGACTCTAACACTCGAGCACAAGAAATCGAGAACTTTATGTTGAGCGACACTCCGATCACCACCTGCATCTGGTTCCGTCCAGAATGGACTCAATTCACTATCCGAGACCTCGACTATCCAGATTATAGCAATCAAGTCGGACCTTCATACCCGTGGAGCGCTAGTCAGACTGATGGCTCTCTGGGCGGGTTCCGTGACGCGTTGAAGACATTCTTCAAGCAGACTGACGATACTTTGACCGACGACGACTTGACAAATGCTGTCAAGTCGTTCTCAATCTCCAATGCTGGCTGGGACAACCTCAAGAGCTCACGATTCATTGTCAACGATCACACCACTCAATCGGAATGGAAGAGAGACATCTTTGATTGGTTCCTTGGGAAGGAGATTTTTGTTCAGAGGTTGCCTACTCCTATATACTTAAATAAGTTTTCAACTCCCTACTTTACCTACTCTGCTAATTGTTTCTGCAGACTTGAATGGTGATCCTCCACTCTGGGGGCTCGTAGAGATGGACTCCCCACCTCCTGCCATTACTGGCAGAAGTCCAATTGAACTTTCCCGAAGCCCTTTGTTTAGTAACAACACCAGCACAGCAGGTCCAATCCCCAATCTCCACGATAGGATCAACAAACCGAGAATTTTGCAAACTCGGGCGGCGAAACCTAAACCTGTCAAGTTTGCTAAATGGCAAGAAGAGCAGCGCAGACTTGATGGTCTTCAAAAACAATCTTTTTGGAGCGATCAATATGCTGTTCAGCCTGGACAGGCACCAGAGCCTGCAGTCTATGGAAAATCGGGAGGCCTAGTTCTTTCAGTAGGATCGAGTATGCCGGAGGTGTACCTGAACGGATGCACTTTTACAGATTTTGTTCGAAAGGAGGCAGAGCTTCGTGCAGTCAGGAACCGGAATCTGGAAAGACAGTCCATGTGCGATCTATGCAAGACGTCTTTTGAAGGATTCAAGACCGACGAGATTGAGGCCCATCGTCAGTGGCACAATGATGCCGTTGCTGCTGGTGGGAGATGCCCGATCTGCGAAACAGATGACTGGGTCTTCTTTGACATGGCTGAGAAGAAGGACCATCTCATCAAGCATTACGAAGCGATGGATAGCGAGCGCATCAGGGACTTCTTCGCAGACTTGGAGTGCGCTGTATGTGGTAAAGACCTCCATGACCAGAGCCCTCGACATGCTCTTGACCACGTTGCATCGCACATGAAAGGCCTGATCCGGTTCTGTGATCGATGCGGTCTTGATTTCCTTACTGCCACCGACGCGGAAAGACGCCATCATGATTCCGTCGTTGGATGTCGTGAGTGGAAAGAAGGAGAAGATCCGAATGCATTGCTCCTTTTCTGCAACCAATGTGGCACGAACCGTTCTGGATGGACAGAAGAGGAACGAAAACAGCATCGATATTTCTGTCGGGACACTAAGGCTGAGAACTGCACAGTCTGCGGCGTCGACCTCACATCATTTTTGGAGCACGAGTTCGATTCTCACAAGTCGAGGTGCCACAAGCCCAGGGGAATGCACAAGACGTGGTGCAAGCGGTGTGGTAAGAATTTGATCAACATGGATGCTGTTACAAAGGCGTCTCATAGGAATGAGTGCCTGCTCCGACCTCCTCCTGAAGACACTCAGGAACCGCACCAGGAAGGTATGTACAATTTACTTTCCAGTCCATACTTCAGCACTTTCGTCTTAGTATCTTGCGACGAATTAGGCTAACAACACTGTGTCTAGCAATTGAAGCTCTCATCAGAAAACAGACGGCGACGGAATGCAAGATCAAGTACGAGCTTGCCCGATTGGAAAATGTGTCGGAGAGAGTCAAGGCGCAACTACATGAACTTGATAGTCATCCGAATAGACATGGGAACAGCAACACGGGAAGTTCGCAGAAAGACAACGGGCAGACCGATGCAGACAAAAGACAGCTCCAGGATCAGATAGCTCAGCTTCGGCGAGCAAATACCGAGCTTCAGAAGACGAACACCACCCTCAGGAAGCAATTCAACGACCTTGAGCCGCAGCAGCGACAACTCGAAAAAGATCAGAATAAGCTGCAACATGAAAGGAATCAACTCGAAAAGGATAAGTCGCAACACGAGGCACACAAACAGGCGTGGGCCGACATCAAAAAGAACGCTTCCAAAGCGGAGCTTGCCCGAGACTTGGAGGACTGTAGGGGACAGGCAGCCGAATATCTTGGTAATTGTCCCTGGAAGAATCAATGCACCGAAATGGACTCAGACGCAGTTGGAGACTACTCCAGACGACGACTGTACGAGCATTTAGAGGATCACTATAATGAGGAAACCAAGGATCTTGGTGATTGTCCTTTCGGCGACGACAATCTCTGTCCAGTGAGTCCAGACATTGGCGAACTCGACAGAGAAGACATTTTCCATCATCTACAGGAACACTTTGATCAAGATCAGAAAATGCTCTGCCCTCTGCGTAAGGAAGATGGGACTGTGTGTGGCGAGATGATGGATATCAATGAGGGCTCCATCTCTGATCATTACCGCCACCATGGAGAGAAATCAGGGTATGGAGCCACTTCGGCTGCTCACGCTGATCTGTTGAAGCAACTGCCTCGATTCATTGAGGAGGTTCAGAAGACGGTTGCTGCTGGGAAGGAAGCTGCCTTCAAGGACGCCGTTGCTCGAACTCAGGGGTTCCATGTTCAAGCTCCACCTAGGAGACAAAACCACTCTGTTAGCCCGGCTAACAGAAGGCAAGCTCTCCACGCCACTGGTTCCGACGAGGTTTCCAGACTGAAGACCAATTTAGCCCAGCTACAAGAAGGTTACGATCGTATCGCAAAAGAACTCGCGGATCTGCAAGCTTCTGGCAAGACGCTGACCGAGGAGGAATGCGATGATAAGAACAAGGACCTCGCGAAAAAGGTTGCTGACCGGACGAAACAACTCGCGAGTCTTCAAAGCCAGTTGAAAACCGCGAATAGGCAATTGGGTGCCGTTAATGCTGAAAATCAGAGTTTGAACAGTGAAGTTGCGAATCTTTTGGGACAGCGCGCTGCAACGGAGATTCCAACAGGAAGCCAACAGCCAATTCGGATTGGTGTCAACATAGACACCCCGACAGGCTTTCAACATCCTAGCCCGACCAAGGTCAAAAAGGAGAGCCCAAACAAAAGCAAAGACAAAGGCAAAGGCAAAGGCAAAGCCCCAGCATCAGAACCATCCGCAAATACACAAGGGGATTCAGCACCAGGTACACAACCAGATGCATGCGAAACTTCTGGCGCCGAGAACACGGGATTCATCCCCTCAACCCCAGGCGGCTGGCGCACCCGCGGCTCCGCCAAGAAACCCACCACCTCACCCCAAAAGCGCGGCTCCCCATCCAAGAAACGCAAAATGCACACCCAGACCCAAGAAGAGGACTCCTACGCCCCGATGCCGCTTCTTGAAATCAGAACTCCTGGCCCATCCATGTTACCTCGTAGCAAGAAGGCGAGAATCGATACCGAATCGAGTGAAGAGGGTTATGTGATTGTCCAAGGAGAGAGTTTAGTTGCTGCTGCTCTCCCGACAAGGAGGGCGACGAGGGCTACTAGTGGGACACCTGCGCCGAGTGTGGTGGGGAGTGTGCAGGTTAAGAAGAGGGGGAGGCCGAAGAAGGGGGAGGTGGATGGGGGGATGGGCGAGGATGAGAGTCCGGAGACGGTGGAGGAGGGGGATGAGGATGTTGCTGTGGTTGTGGTGAAGAGTCCGAGGAAGGGGTCTAAGGGGAGTCCTGCGAAGAAGAATTGAGAGGGTGGAATCGATTGGGTTGAGGCGGTGTTAAGATGTTGAGATGTTGAGATGTTGAGGTGGTGAACTTGGTTTGGGCTTGGGGCTTTGATGTCGATTCTTGAGTTTGTTTTATTTATTCTTATTTCTTTCTTAGTGGATTTGAGTTGAGTTGGTTGGAGGAGGGGTTATCACTTAATATTGGATATCTAGTGTTTGTTGAGTTAGTATGCAAGTATCGATCATTCATTTATATTGTTTAATGGGTCTTGTGAGGTGCTTGTTGATTAATAAAAGTAGTAACTTCGCTCGGGTGAGTTGAATGCTGCCTAAATAATCAAGATGTCTGTCTTGATTCCAGTTCCGTATATCGTACAGATAGGAGGGTACAAGACATGTCTGGATTTAAACAATCAATCTTCAGCGCTTTAAACGTGATAGCAGATCCTGAAACTCAAGATCCTCCAGGCCACTACTGAGCCCATGTATCTATGATCAGGATCTCAAAGAGAAGGATGTTTGAGCTCCCAATCCTAGCAAGCATTCATTGTCATAGAGTATCAGAATGTGCTCTTCATGTATTTTCAAGGTCGGGAGGAGGAACTTCTAAGAGTGTTCTGGTGATACTCTCAAAGTGTATATGAGGGATTCTTCCTCCAGCACATCCGGCGCACTTCACTCAACATTCTCATCCTTACAGAATATCGTTATTCAAGGTACTCCCTTCGAAGCACTCTTTCCAACGTCAGCAAAGGCAAGCACAGACACCATGGACATGAAGTCCTGAGGTGATCACCTAGATGATCACCAAGGCGGTCCGTCAAAGCCTGAGCTAAAAACAAACGAGTGGAAGCGTCCCACTATCCTCCCGGAACGACACCCAACCAAAGTAGCAGTGATTGAAAGTGGAGTTGCCGGATTGGCTGCTGCGAAGTAAGCATTCTTTGCTGGATGGAGTCCTCTAGAGCATCGCTGACTTGAACAGATATCGTCTCGCGGAGGTAGATGAAGACAACACCACGAAGCACTTCGAAGTTACAGTCTTCGAGCAACACTCTGAAGTTGCCGGTATCTGGAACCTCACCGCAACATTCGACGACAGATTCCAGACGCCCATGTACTCCGGGCTTGAGACGAATGTACCACGCACGTTGATGGCCTACAACAATTTTGCGTATCCGGCAAATGTCTCTCTCTTTCCAACTCATGACAAGATCAAAGAATACCTTGTGAGATATGCCGGCAGCATTCGTGATTGCATCAAGCTCAACTCCGAGGTGACAGCCGTTACCAAGGTCACGAAGAATTACCAGCGCAAATGAAAAGTTGAGATCACAGACCATTCTACTGAAGAACAAACATCAGATCACTTTGATGCCGTTGTTGTTGCAACGGGAGCTTTCAGCACGTTCTTCATACCATTGAATATGAGACTTGATGAATGGGATGAGGCGCACCCTGGAAGTATTGTTCATTCTGGACAATTTCGACGGCCGAAGACTTCGAAGGCAAGGTGCGTCACGCTTATCCTTACGTACCATTGCGTTCTATCGTCAATGAGAAGCTAAGGGATTCCATGCTGATCTGTCCAGAAGGTCTTGCTCATCGGTGGAGGGCCATCATATTTTGATATCGCACAGCGCATTGCACCTGTAGTCAAAGGCGAGCTCCTTGTCTCGTCAAGAAGACCCATCTGGGCTCTCAGCAGCGCGAACCAACGAAACGTCTAGGAGGTGAAGCTCCTCATGATTGGCGAAAGAGGAGCCGCATTCGTCAATGATGCCCATGCAGCAGAATACGACATGATATCATCATCCTCTGCACCGGCTATCAATACGACTTGCCCTTCCTTCCCAAGGTCAAATTGAGTGAGCCCGGAAGAATGATCTGCTCTATTTGGAACCACATGTTCTGGATCGCCGACAGCACTCTGTGCTTTGTGGGACTTCCAAAAGTGGGCGCTACTTTCACGCTCGTCGAAGCACAATCCGCATACATCGCATGGGTGCTCGCTTCCCGCTTGTCAATCCCATCGAAGCCAGCTATGCAACTTGAAGTTGCCGACAATATTCGGGAATTGGAATCGGCAGAACGAGCACTCGGTTCAGATGATCAGACCAAAAGGTCTCATGACTTCAAATACCCAAAGGACAAGGAGTACATCAATGACTTGTATCACGCTTGCCTGAACGCAGACTAAGCATCGCATCGCGGAAAAGTTCCTCCTCTTTTGGGTCCTTACTTGGACTGGACTCGAACAAACATAGCCGCAATGAGAATCGCATTCAGTGGCAAAGGGGCTCGGAAGCACTTGCTTACTATAACCGAGTCTCTTGGGTTCTACTATGAATTTCCTTCTGTGTAGTAGTTGGCGTTTTGCGCCGTTGCAATGATGAAGGTGGAGGCTGAGGGATAAGCAGGCTGAAGCAAAGAGGGATGTGTGGGGGGCATTTTGTATTGGAATAGCAAATTCAAACCTTGAAAGTACCTTCAATTCGTGCATCTGTGTAGCGTAAACTTATGATCTTTCCCTCCTCTTGAAGCAACAAAGTGCTTCGGCCGACTAGCCTCTTCCGCATTATGAAGTCCCCAGAACTTTCAAGCAAAGCCCTCTGCCTGTGCTCATTCGAAGTGAAAAGTTTATAGGTGACATATATCATCTTAGCAGTTCCTTACCATAAGAGACTCATGGCTTGCCGCATCCACCATTTTCCGGCGTTGTATCGCCTCACTACTCATCTTCAAACCCCTCGACAACAATCCAGCCTGTTTCAAAGGCCCCAACTTCAACAATTCCCTACACCACTCCAGTCTCTCCACACAACTAGGTTGGCTCTCGAAATACTCCATAGCAACAAAGAAAGGACGGATGGCGGGACCGACGCCGAAAAGGCCGTTGTCGGAGGAGATCACGTATTCCATGGACGCAGCAATAGAGGTTGCGTAAGAGAAATCGAGGATTGTGGTGTCTGGGATGGCATATCTTCTTCTGAAATGTTTTTGAGATCTCGGCATTGGATTGGGATGGGCATTAGGGCTTAGTTTGAGGTCCAAGAGTGAAAGATCAGGGGCAGGTGGTGAGATGGAAGGAGATGGCGTGGAGAGGAGTAGAAGTGCTTTGTTATTTTGTTTTAGAGCCGAAGAGAGGATGAGACATGATGACCAGTAGAGGAGGTATGTTTCTGCGGATTCGTAGTCGTGGTAGCCGAGAGGGATATAGAAGGATGATGTTGCAGCTAGCTTCTCTCTATTGTCCATAGGGAATGGTGGTGCGACATAGATCTTGGGTCTTGCTTCCCAAGCCAGGAATCGTGTTCGGAGATCAAGCAGATTTGTTTGAAGAGCACTTCTTTGATCCAGAAGGCAAGATTCTGAGCTCTCGGACATGTCGAGAAGATCTGCCGTTTCGAGGTACGTGCAAAGCTCGGCGACCAAGTCGACCATGAGTTGATATTCATTTTTGACTCGGCCTTTCCAGGGAAGTGTTGTCCAATCCGGTTCGCTAAGAAATGTTGCTCTACGTTGTGATATGGCTTGACAGATCTGACGTCTTATGAGCGGATGTCAAGACATTGACTAGTGAAGCTACTCACCGCATGAATCCGAGATACGACAAATACACCATGCATCGAACCAGAGGACATTGCCTCAGGCCCCATTAACCTAATGAGATTGATGAAAGCCGAGGAATGAGCTTCTCCTTTGTTACTCGTGGCATCTTCAAGTGCCTGTTTTGTGCTGTCAGTAGTAATCGGGAATGACGACTTGTGCTTGTTCACCTCGTACAAGCCCATAGTTCCAATCGCAATGATCGTCTCGGGCAGAAAGGTTGTCTTCCTTTCCCTTAGAGACTGTTTGACTGATACTATAGCATTTTGATACATATCCAAACTCTTAGTTTGCATGTTGTGGTCTCCTGTAAGTTGCCAACATCTTGAGTACGCCAGAGCGGCCATGATGCTTGACATCGGACTCCACTTTCCAGAGTATTTGCCAAATGATGCCCACATATAATATCTGGCCGGCCTATCCTGAGACTTTGAAGCTAGGTACCGTTCAGGAAAACAGTATTTGACAGCTAGATTCAGGACAAAGTCTCGCATGAGAGCATCACCCGCCATCATCGGTGCGGGAACTGCGTCGTCGTCAGATTTTCGTTTCGCTCGATGGGCTATTGCTTTTGATGGTTGGGCCCCATTTCCAGATGCACGTTTGACGATGTTCTCGGTCTCATCATAAAATCGCAGCTGTCCTGAATTTCGGTAGTGACAATCTTGCTTCCGCTTCACACATCTTCCGCAAGAAGGTTTCGCTTCATCACACTGTATTGGATGAGTATGAATACCTTGGTTAGGAATTGGGGCGTACCTTGATCTTTCGAGCTCGACACATGTCGCAGCCTTTACTCGGTCTCCCGTACGCTTTTGTTGATGTGGTTTTCATACCTCTTCTTTGCAACTGATTTGTGACAGCAATCTCAGATACAAGACCTTCGTGCATGAAAAGACATATATCTCACTATCGCAGTATGCTGGACGGCTGGACCAGATCCGTGGGATTAAGGCGATCATAGCTTAGTATTTGACGCCAAACATAAAGGGGAAATCCGGATGGAAGTGATAGAAATGGCAGTCCCACAGGGCTGGACATATATAACGCCAATACTGCTGGCGTGTTGGATCATTGCTGCAAAGGTGCAAGTACAATGGACGGACAACAATAGCCTTGTTTCAACAATGGGCTTGTACGTAATCGGCAGTCCGAAAATGGCACTTCTCTAGAGCTTCAATGGTAACTCGTGATTTGCTTGAATACGACGTGCAGAAAGTCGAGATTTGTAACGTTTGTTGGATGGCCCCAAAGTATCAAAGTACGAGCATGTGTATATTTATAGACTATTTGGGATACAACCACTTGGCCCGACGAGGTTGTTGATGTTTTTGACTCGTTGGTGACGTTGAAAGAAGGCTGAAGCCGAGGCTGAGAACTCGACACGGACGATCACCAGATTTTTATTCTGGGTCACCAACTCCAGAACCAGCATCAACCTGCCATTGGATTATGCCACAACATTAGCCATGTTTGAAAATCTCTGCTCCCTTCCACTCTCCTCTGAGCTCTTTGCACAAGCACTCCATCCAACAGAGCCCGTCCTCACGGTCGGTCTCTCTGGCGGACATGTCCAATGCTTCCGACTCCCTGCTGCAGCTGGTAGCTCCAGCGACGACGAGGATGGTGACACGAGCGTAATCTCGACTGGTACAAGTACTATAGATACTGAATGGCGGACGAGAAGACATAAAGGAAGCTGTCGAACATTGGCATACAGCGGAGACGGTGAAAGTATGCCTTCAGGACCACTTTCCGCGAAGCTCAATTGACATTCTTCAGTTCTCTACTCTGCAGGAACAGATGGACTTGTGAAAGCCGCCACCTCTTCAACAGGTCAAGTTGTCTCGAAGATTTACATTCCTCGCGATCATTCTGGAAATATCGATCCTCCCACACTACTTCACGCACTCTCCCCACAGACACTGCTTCTTGCGACAGATTCTGCAGCATTGCACCTCTACGATTTACGAGCACCGAACACTCTCTCCTCGAAACCAAGTCAGACACATCGTCCTCACGATGATTATATCTCCTCCCTTACTCCTTTACCGCCTACGCAAGCTAGCACGAGCGGATTCAGCAAACAATGGGTCACAACGGGTGGTACTACATTAGCTGTCACGGATCTGCGGAGGGGAGTCTTGGTCAAAAGTGAGGATCAAGAAGAAGAATTGCTGAGCAGTGTGTTTGTCGGTGGTCTGCCCGCGCGGCCGGGAAGGAGTAAGGGTGAGAAAGTGCTCGTTGGGAGCTCGAGTGGAGTCTTGACGCTGTGGGAGAGAGGAGTATGGGATGACCAGGACGAGAGGATTATTGTGGACGGTGGGAGAGGTGGTGGTGAGAGCTTGGATGCTTTGGTCTTGATGCCGGAAGATGTTGGTGATGGGGGAAAGAACGTGGTAGTTGGAGTGGGTGATGGTACAATCAGGATCGTGAAGCTGGGGCCAAACAAGGTTATTCACGAGCTGAGACATGACGAGGTTGAAGGTGTTATTGGGTTGGGTTTCGATGTCGAAGGAAGACTGATTAGTGGAGGTGGATCAATCGTTAAAGTCTGGTCGGAGAAGCTGAATCTTGATGACGATGATGACGAGGAGGATTCGGATGACGAGGACGCTGGTACGAAGAAAAGAGCCGCGGATGGAAGTGATAGCGATAATAGTGATGATGCAGACAGTGACGAGGAGAGTGGCCGGAAGAGCAGGCGCAAGAAGAAGAGGAAAACAAAGGCAGGCAAGGACCAAGGGAATGGTATTCTAGGATTCAAAGGCTTGGAATGATACCCAAAAGCGACGCCTAGCCGCACAAACAGAATAGGATATGGCTAGCAGCTGGATGGTAAAAGTTGATCTAGCAGAATAGGACTGAGTTGAGATGTAGACTTCTCCTCAAATACCAACGAAATACTGCCTTCCTATTGTTGTATTCATGTTCGATTTGAGATAGTGTTCTTTGAACGTCATCAGATACGTAGTGATATGTTATTGAGTCGACAAAGTAAAAACATGCTCAAAGTTCACATGAACAAAGCTTCATGAGATGAGAGACAGATTGATAAGAACATGATTGTAAAGAAAGCGAGTCTTTCTCGTTGACAGTTTACTATCAACAAACGGGATGGAACCCAAGTGAACACTCTGCCTGGATGGCGCTGTTCCTTAAGCGGCTAGCCTCATAATCATGACCACCCGCCGGTTCATAGGCTTCACCACATTACTATATGCTCATATAACCCAAGGATCAGAATCAAACTTCAGACACCATTTCTTCTGACATTTCTTACTACCATGGACTCTTCAACAGCAGAAACGACTGCCCCAATGAGTATGAGAATAGCCACGTTGTCAAAACACGCCCAGTACCACCTAGCTGGAGCAGCTCCATCTCGACCGAAAGAGTCTCATCAGCCCGAGAAGGAAATATCCTCCAATTCCAGTGTCGCAGGCTCTGATTGTAGCTCCTCACACGTTACTGAGTCAGCTTTGCCTGATGTTCACACACGTGACACCGAGGGGGATTCATTTGTAGCATGGCCAGTATTACACCACTTTGATACAGTCTCTAGCAGTAGTCTCAAGACGGGCAAAAAAATCTGGATATATTCCCTCACGTATAGCTTCACTGACACATACTTAGAACATTGTTTCTAACGATGAGGCACTCCTGCCAAGCTTCACCCTTTTCTCTCAACTTCCCACTGAACTTCAAGACCAAATCTGGAAAGCGACCATGAAGCCTCGAATACTTGAACTCCGAGCCAGGGATGTTGGGAAACGTCTGTACCCAGCTCAGAGGCCCATCACGATATGGAATATCAGCAAACTCAAGAGACAAGAAGCTGTACATGCCCATGGCTATAAAGAACTTCGAATACCAGCGCGCAAGGAAGGAACCTCACCTTGTACATTCATCATCAATCCAGACATTGATATATTATACATTTCAATATGGACCGACTGCAGCTTAGCGTACGACAAACTCATCGACTCTCTCAAAACATGTAACGTCCTTGAAAAGATTCGCTGCGTAGCACTCGACTACACAGAAAGTCGCAACGAAGATGGGTCTATGAATGACTGGATCCAAGACCTGGAGCTTAACAAATTCGCCGGCCTTGAACTCGTTCTCGTTATTCTGCAAGCTCGGAACCAGGAGTGGGGCGTGAAGGCAAAAGCTGAAGAAGGCATGCTTTCCAGATTCGAGGTTTTTGATCATGAAACTTACAAAGACGACTTCCCTTGGATAGCTGCAGATATCGTGGTTTATAAACAGCAGTTGCAGGAGGAATGGGCGAGAGAAACAGGAGGTGATAGGGTTTCTCCAAGGATTGTGTTTGTGGAGGAGTTTTATAAGAGGCCTGTGTATTGGGATCTGGATGACGACCTTTGTAATCGAGCTTTCCATTTCTCGGAGGAGGATGGTAAGGCTTTATTGATTACTGGTGGAAATACTTTCTAGACGTCAGATCCATTCGTCTTGTCGGAATGAGTTCTTGACAATTTAGCAACATAGCATTCTCCTTATTGGTTGATGTGGACAGCATTCGATTCAAACACTGCTTCAGGATCTTGCCATCGATTGAAGTCACCATAGAGGAACTTTCGCTGTCCGGCAAGCAAATACTAGGTTGTGCGCTGCTCAGACTTCTGGTCGCGGCCCCAGTAATGCAGTTCTCAGAATATATTCGAATTGTCGGAATTCTGGTATTGAGTAGTCGAATAGTGTCAAGACTGTTGACTCAGTCCTCTGTCGCAATTGAAGTCGACATTGATATTGTACAAAAAGAGTCCAGGACATTGAAGGCTCACGTGAACCGAAGTTCGACGTAAGGTAGCCATGCTAAGGCTGAGATAGAGAGGCGGCAACACAGATCACAACAAACAACCAACAAACACACTCGTCATCTCATCGTCCATTCCTAACAGATAGTGGGGATGTCTTCTTCCACCACAGCACCTACTGTCGCAAAGCTCTCGAGCCATGCCCAATGCCACCTTGATGCTGTCCGGCGTGTACCTGCCGTCGTGCTTGATCCTCAACGTCGCTCTGCTCGGGTGGCTGCTCGTGTCGCTCCAGCTATCAGTCAAGTAGGTTGTTTCTTCCTGGTGAACTTTCTGTTACTAACAGGGCACTCAGGCTTTCACCAGGTTCCAGGACCTCCCACTTGAACTCCGAACTATGATCTGTACGTACTGAGGAAGCTTTTCATATCCTCTTTTGTGCTTCTGTTTCCTGCGACAGAGTCCCATATTTGTCCCAAACGCTCCGTCGAAACAATACTAACTGCTCCATCACCTAGGGAAAGAGGTGCTGGAGCCACGTATTGTTGAAATCGCCGCTCGAAAGCCAGTCGAAGATGATACCTTGATCCCACTCGGCAGATCTCCCCCTATCTGGAATATCGACAAGAACACAAGAGAAGAAGCCAAGACATAACACAATTACGTCGAGATCGCCTTCCCGTCGGGCCCCAAGTTTGTCTTCAACTCAGATCTGGATATGATTTACCTCTCACACCGAACCTGGAGATCTTTTGAATATGATCTAGTTTTTGAAACTTTTCAGCAATCTGACAGCCTCCGCAGAATCCGGGGGATGGCGCTTGGTTGTCGCCCTCGCAAGAGCGGAGGTGAATGGCATATCGATTTTGATACTCCTACTATGTGGTCTGAGATGACAAGCTTGGAGTTGGTCTTTTATGTTGCGGACAACCACCACAATGCTGCCTCGCGAACAACCTCCACTTCGCTCCCGGGAATCCACAAGCCAATCCAAGGATTCAGGCCTTTGCAATGGATGTGTCAACGGCCGAGTATCCAAGAACACTGGGCAATTGAACGCGAGAATATGCCAGCCCCAAGGATTGAGCTTTTGTGGGAGACCGCATATGATTCGCGGCAGACGAAACAACGTAGGGCATAAGTGACTGGTGTTCCGGCTTAGGAGAGCATCATACAATGCGATCTTCTATGCTGTGTCTTTTGAAGAACAACTTGCGTAAGATTATTTTATGGTCTCAATAATGACCAGGGTGGGAGGAGGATAGGCAAGGACATCTGTATGGCTGCATTGCACACGATGCTAATCATTGCGCCAATTCATGGCGTATGCTTTGACTATCTGCCATTTTGATCCATTAAAATCTTGTGCACTGTTCTCAACCATACTCCCAAGCTACAACAGTTGCTACTTATCTCGGACCAACCGGCTTCCTCTCAGCAAAGACAAGACTGATCAACTTATTATTCTCCTGCGACTCGCTCCCAGCAATTTCAACCCTAGCAATGCTCCTAGCATTAATCTCACTCACCCATTTTTTCACCTTCTGCATAACCGCCGGATCAGTAATACACTGCCACTTATGTCTCATCACCCTCTCCTCCTTGAAAGACTCCGACTCATCCTTCCACAACAAGATGATCAACTCCAAGCCTTTGAGCGTACAAAGAAGCTTGGAGATCTTCCCGAGGCTACGGATAGGAAGAGCTATACATCTGATCTTCTCAAGAGCTCCACAATTCCCGAGCGATTGAGCAATCTTATACTCGTAGGGGTTGTAAGCCTCGTTCTTTGGGTGGGGAGGGAAATAGAGGATATCGACAACGGGGTGGAAGATGGTGGTGAAATCGTCTCTGAAGCGGGTTTGTTTGATGGCGATGTATCCGTGCAAGTGATGTTCTTCTCTGAGTTGATGGCTGATTTGTCGGAGGAGGACAGGGGGGTTGCGACGGCGAGCGAAACGGACGATTCGGCTACAGCTTTCGATAAAGACTTTCCAAATCTCGTCTTGGATTTCGACGGGGAGTAAAGTGAAGACGGTGAAGGTTGTTAGGGTAAGATCGACTTGTTTTTCTTGGTCCTGGATAAAGGTCAGTTTGTTTTGATTAAGTACAAAGTTTGACAATACCTCGAGGACTTCTTCAACTTTTTTCTCTGGAGAGGCAGGACAAGATCTACTACCCTTGTGATAAGCTGCAAAGAAGGCGGCAGGCTTTGCAGGGGTAGAGAGGACGGTCAACTCGGGACTCATGAGAACGACGTGGCGCCGAGTCTGGGCGGAGAGATTAACCCTCGCCAGGGCTTTGGGCTGGAACACCATTCCGAATTGCTTTAAGAGCCAAGTAGCTCAAAAAGACGCGGTTGGAGGATGTTGTAAAGAGGTGTGGGCAGACCGTTTGCTGCGGGGTAAAGGGATGTAAATATTGAGGCGAAGCTACTTGCGAATCCTCAGGCGACAATCCGTAGATTTTGCTTTGAGGTGAATGTTGATTGTCGGTTAATGAACCTGACATTTGATAGGAGTGAATGTCTGAGGCTAGAACTACAAGGCACAATAAACTTGATTTCAAGTGTTTACCAGATCATCTTCCCCGAAGCAGCAAGTGCCAGAAAACATTATGTTTCAAGAACCATGAAGAATGTTCCTGTCTAGCTATCTTCCAACTTCAGAAAATTGTTGTGTTTACATAGAAGAGTCACATTATACAAAGCCACGCTTTACTGCAGGCATCAAAGCAGGTTCATAAAGCTTGTATCAGCATCCTGTCTTCTCATTCACAAACATTGTTTTCCTTCTTCCCAGTTCCCTCATATTCAGACATTTTTAAATCATTTGATGGAAGTGGCAACTTGACATCTAGCGTCTTTACAGATGTAAAGCCTCTGATCAGTCCGTCGAGGAAATGATTCGTAGGATCTCCTTATATGTTCAAGCAAAATATCAGATACTCGCCACCGTTCTTCCCTCCGTTCCATTACACAATACTTCGAAGCGCCCAGTCCCTGCCTTTGCACTTCATGGCAAAGAGACTTGATGCTTTGGTGCTAAGCTACAACATTTCTGTGCATTGTTCGAAGGAGTTGACCATAAGCGAGCATATCTCGGGGGGTCGCACGTGATCAGACCCAAGGACTTGCTTCGAACTTATTAAGTCCCTTACGATGTATGACACTTCTAGATGGACGGTGTTGGAGAAAGCTATTTGCTAGTTATATTCTTTCGTTTACGGAGTTGTCAGCGTTGAGGGAGTATCCAAGTGTGTGTGCAGCATTTCGTTGAACTCGGACTTGCTTTCATCCGCGCTACTTCCAAAGATGAGCGCCTTACATTGTTTGAAGGTCAGCAAGTCACAGGAACGTGATATGAACTCTTCCAACCCTTGAAGTCATAATAGCGTTAAATTTAGTACTCATCAAGTGGAACACTTCACAGTATCTAGATTTCTCTGGAACTTGATAAATACTTTGCGAAATGTTAAGGGACTCGACGACTCTCGAAAGCATATGTTCTCTCCCGCTGATCTAAAACCATATTGTAATGATGCTTTTGAGAATTATAGCGCTGAGCGTTACTATAGATATGGAAGGGGCTATCGACCAAGGTGACTCGCCCCTTTCCCGTTCAGACAAGAATGAAGTTGCTAGCAAGTATTTAGTAAAATGGAATTTCGAGGTCATGAAAAGAATGAAATCAAATGAAGGGAATCTCAAAGTTCAAATTGCTGGGAAAGGAGTGTGTGGAAGAGAACACAATCTCATTTGTATGTTGTGAATTGGATAGCGACCCGGCATGGATGTGATACTGTGTCAATTCAAGCATCCTGTCTAAGATGAGCTCTAGCTTCGCCATACAAATGTATGTTGCTGTGATTCAAGCTATGACTGTGATTACTCCTCCAACGGTCTTTCCTCCCAGATAGGCACACAAAGTCGATCATCATACGCTGCTGCTCTGAAGCCTTTGACAAGCCTGATCGTGGCGGCGCTTTAGTGAGCCGGTCTAGGGCCTGTCCGAAATATGAGCATCTGCTGAACCAGCATATTCAGCTCATTTTCATTTCCCCATCCTGGGTCCAAGAAAGGTTCATCTCCAAGCTCCAAGACCCTCTCCTCGTATCCTACAGAGCCCTCGCCCTCGCCTTCTGAAACGACAATAAACAGCTCATCCAAGCAGTGAAGATCCCAAGCCATCATGCAACGTAACAAGAGTATGGATATCGCCAACCTCTTGAAGCTGTTCCTTCTATCAATTGCCGTACCGTCGCTTGGAACTTCAGTCTGACCAAGCATACTTTTCCTACCCAGTTTTGGCAAGGTCATACGGTAAATGGCCTCTCTAGGAAAGTAGATGAGATCATCTTTTGCACGAAACACAACACGGTCTTCTAGGTCATACAAAGGATGCACCATGGCGAAGTGTTTCAAGGCCTCTGCTCTTGAGTCCTGATTCACTGCCATGATCGTCAGGTGTGGCGTTTGCCACTGGATAGCACTTCCTCGGACACATCCAGCACAGGAGGAGGTGGGCACGACGTTGCAAAATCGGCGTTCGTGGACCTTGATGCTTCGAGGAGAAGTTGGCAAACAGTGGCGCCAAATGATAGCTCTGAGCTCGGGTGGAAGGCTGGTGAGGCGACTGAAGCACGAGAACGGCATCGATGATTCTCCAGTAATAGGGCTAGCGGTGCTTGTCGAATCGTCCATATCGGAGTTCTGAGCGGAAGCTGAAGATTCAATCAAGTTTGGGTGGGATGGACTCATTTATAGAACACAATCTAACTGCTTTTTTCTGTATCCTTCTAGTGCTCACTGCTCAGTAGTAGAAAGCAATTTGAAGGAAGCAGACTGAAGGAGTATACAGTTCAAAGCTCACGATGGAGGTATAATGAAGCATTGCTTGCGAAATCACTGGCAGTTGCCCTTCAATGAAACAGAAGAAGTAGGTTGGTGCAGAAAGTCAAAGATTCATATGCCTATCTGCAACCCAACAGCAGCATTGTTTGATGCCAATTTTAGCGACAACGCCTTCAACAATCATCATCCCTGGCGGTCTACTTCTTTCGAAATCCCTTCCTCCTTACTCGAGATTCTTTCCAGCAAGCCTTCTGCTCCTCCGTACGCCGATATCCAGTGAGATAGGGAGATAGAATCCAACGTCCCCCTTACTCTGACCCATTAGTCCCACGAGCTTGATGACCAATCCTTTCCCTTTCCCATCCCATCCCTGAGCCACAATTCCAAGCTGCCTCAATACTTTATTCAACTGTACAATACGAGCAGCAGCTCTGCCCTTAGGACGATCCTCTCCTTGCACTGATGTTGCGTCATAACTCTCAATCTCCTCACCCACGACCAACTTCCGCTCCGTCCTCCCATGTTGAATGCCCAGATTGTCGTAGATACAGATACGCAGGTCCTCGAGCTCGAAACACATCGCGAGACAGTGTAGAGGAAGGTCTGATTCCTACGCAAGCATACTCCTGATTCTTAACACCTCCTCGCCCTTGCATCCGTAGTCGAGTATCTCGTATTGTAGATCCTTGAAGATTCGTATGACTGGGGGGCTCCGTTGACTGCGAAACAGCACAGTATCCCACTCGCCACTGAAGGCGACACATCGTCCCCAGTAGGGTCGGAGAATAGCATAGTTCTTCAACACCACAGCTCGTGATTCATGGCTGACGTAGAGAATGGTTGGAAACGTGGAAGGAGGTTTGATCTTGAGGGAAAGGCATTTGTCTTCGTCTCATGTGGGAATCATCACAATTCGTGGACCAGGAAGGCACTCATACCCTGAATGTGTTAGCATTGTAAAACGAAATGCCTTGAGAAAAGAAGCATAAGACACTGCTGCAGGGAGAAAAGGCAAGATATAGAGTAGAAAGAAGTTCTCGGCACTTACAGATGTTCAACCGAAGCTCGGGAGGGAGCCGAGGGAACAGAGCGAAGTCTGTCATGGGGGAAGGCATCGCGGGCGTTGCAAGTGTATTCTCTTCAGCTGGAGGTTGAACCAGCTATTAGTACTTCTGAGAAGAATAGCAATACAGAAGTTGAAAGAAAATAGTATGCTCATGCCAGTTGAATCAAACAGCAGCGGCAGCTGCTGCCCTTCATCTGCACTTGCTGGGGAAAAAAGACTTGCTTTCATTGCCAACTTGAAACAAAACAGGAGCTCATAACATCAAAATTGCAGCACGGAGCAGCAAGGACATGAAGGCAAAATGTCGAAAGGAAGTTTTATGGACTACAAAAGATGGAAGGAGCGTGGCATGACACCCGTGCATTGGAGTGATCTCTTTTGAGTGCAAGAAACCGGGAACCTCAATGATTGCCAGATATCCTCATCCTTGTTCCATCTCCTGGCCGAACATTTGATCGTGATACCATATCTCTTTTACCGACTCTTTTCTGAGGATCAAACTCTCGTATCAGCTTGATGACCAATTCTTTCTCATTTCCTTCCAACTTGCGTCTCGTGACCACTCCTCCACATAGTCCTCAATATCCTGTTCAAGTCCTCTGTATCTTGCACAGGCCAGAAGCTGTTTTCTCTCTCTAGCAATTCTCCTGGGCCTAGCAATATCTCTTTCTTGTCTGCAAGAAGAGATTTGGAAGACCAAGAAAACACGATAGTCAGTCTTCCTAAAAAGCACAATCTTGTGATGCGTTTACTCAAATTCATAAGTGAGTATTCGTACACGATCGCGTTTTGCCTGTGCTCCCAAGTCTTTGGGTGCCTGGGAGCAGAAGCTTTCGATAGTGCGAGACATACATACCAGCATACCCGGACAATGTCCGGATGATGCTGGATCCCTCTCGTCCTTTCGAGGGGTTCTCGCTTAATCTCGCCTGAGTACTACAACCCCCTTTGACACTTCAGATGTCTTCGATCACTACCTCTCGAACTTCACGATCAACAAACACGCCAAAATCCATTCTTCAGCTATGTCGCAATCAAAGCAAGACTCGTCCTTTGTCCTCTTTCAGCAGCTACCTCCCGAGCTGCGACTTCAAGTTTGGCTTTATGCGCTTCCAGGTCCGCGGATGATCACCATGAACAGCAACGAGCGCGAGGCTGTTACCTCCGATAAAGTTGTATACTCATCTACGAGCAGCAGCGGAGCTCCTGCCATACTTTCAATTAACCACGAAGCCAGAAGCGAAGCGTTGAAAATTTATACCATGATCGAGGGACCTTGGCGCGTAAAGACGTCCCGACTGGCTTTCAACCAATCAATAGATACCATCGCATTCGAGCCCAGAATAGAAGCACGACCTCAACTGTTTCTATCTGGCTCCTTCAAAGCTGCGGGATATGGAAGACACGACAGAGCTGCTTCGCGAGTCAAGAGGTTGGCAATTACTCTTCATCAGCTGGAAGTTTTGTCATGCGTCAGCTGTTTGTCCTTGGAAGAGCTACTGATCTTCATACCTTCTTCTACTTCCGTTGGCTCCAGGGTTCTGGAAGTACCGATGGTATTCCGACTGTGAGAAGAATTTCACTGGGCCTGGATTGGGCGAAATTGGATGTTGGCAACGCTTGTGGAGACTGCGGTCGAGAAAATGCAGAGAAGCTGGGTTAAGCTTGGGCAACGAGACGAAATGAGACCATTGGTGAAGATTGTGCCACTTAGGAATCATGGATGGAAGGGGACATTTAGTCCTTTTGTATCGGCGCCCAGCGAACGAAGAAGCCTTCTTGTTGGCCCAAGAAGTTGAGTAGAAGAAGGAACAGCAGAAACCCAGGTGCGTGAGTTAGCAAATTTTGATAAACATGATATCATAAGAAAGGAACTTGGAGCATTGACTACCTACTTACGTATGACTAGCAGGAGTGTGGTCTATTTGCAAAGCATGGCAAGCAGAACGAAAGGTGCTTGAGGGAGTTCAGATCCTTGGGATGTGAAAGCTACCCAATTGAGTAGGGTCCCTCTCTTTGGAAGAGACCAGGTCTTGTGATTGCGAGTGGTTGTACAGCATTCTAGGACCGCCGTAAGGACCGAGGCGAAGGAGTTGAAGTCGATAAGAATCGCCTATGTAAATATCTCAAAGTCTAGGTCATGTCTCCGATCTGGCTGGTCTTGCATCATGGGACTTACAGATCTTGAAACCGGACGTTTAGATGTTTCTCCACTCCAGTCGTTGGTCCATCAAGCAGGTTCTTAAGCCAACCGATATGTCTCTAGGGTTCTCAACGGCCACGGGCCCTAGCACCGGGTCGAGCCTTGCGAGATCTTGGAGTGTCGGCACGATCTTCCGAAATTTCATCAACACTTCCTCTCCCAGCCTCTCTCTATCGCGAATTCATCCCAAGACCAAGGGCGCATCGTGTTTCTTGTTTTCCAGAAGTGTCTTGTCCTCGGCCTCGGGGTGTGGTGTCACTGTGCAGCTTGCCGAGTACACACTAGCGAGGGGGGACTGAGATTACAACCAACCACCTTCTTTTCAGGGCTGACCATCCGCATCCAACCCCTTCAATTCTGGCGCAAAGCCCATGATAAAACGAAGGCCGATGGATTCGAGCTGCAGGTGAGTTGGTTTCCGAGTAAGCTCTCTTCTCCAGCCATCTCTCTTTATTTCTTGCTTCTCTCACTCCGTCGATCGTTCCCTCCTTCATCATCTCTCATTCGTCTTCCGATTCCTGGATTTCTTCATCCACGGCCTCGCGCAACCATCATCCCAGAGACAAGGGAAAAGCTTCACCAACGTCATCGCCAATCAAAGTTCTCTCGCCAACTTGTTGACAACCCCCGCACAGAGCCTCGATTCGAATCTTACGGGCCCGAAAAGCAGGATTCATCCTTGCGACGAGGAAAATTGTCCATACAGCGCACACGGACAGTTGTCTCTGCGCTTAGTGATATAAGGATCGAGTTGTCCTTGCGCCAGGTCAAGATTTGTTTCGTCTTCCATCCCGAGAAACATTGCGACAGCCTTGCGGATTGATAGCTGCCATAGCTTCGATCAACAACTTCATCTTTGACAACATCATACAATCTGAGAAGAATTTGCGCAAGCAAAAAACAACTCTCAAGATGATTTTCGGCATTATGTTCGCCTTTTGGCGATTCCTTGAGATCATTACTCTGGTAAGCTCTCGTCACAGCCTCTCCATCCATCGCAGGAAATCATCTAACGATGCCCTCAACAGATCCCAACCCTCGGTATGCTCGCATACTTCGTCCACATCTATGCAGGTCAAAACATTCTCACACCTACCTACATCCTCGTCCTCTTCATCGTCTCCGTTCTCGCTGCCGCTTGGGCAATCGCTACCCTCTTCACCTACCACCGCTCGAAATCTAACTCCATGTTCGTCGCATTCATCGATCTCTGCTTCGTCGGCGCGTTCATTGCTGGAGTCTACGAGCTCCGCGGTATATCGGGACAGAACTGCACAAGCGTCACAACAGGCAGCAGCTACCAAATTTCTGGTAGTCTGGGATCTGTGTCGATCAATGGCCTACATTTCTCTGCCAACAAGCAATGTGCGATGCTGAAGGCTTGCTTTGCATTTGGAATCATGAACTGCATATTCTTCTTCATCACTAGTCTATTGGCCTTCTTCCACTCTAGTGGACGGGATGATCGACGAAGAGAGAAGACGTATGTTCGCGAGACGCACGTTTCGAGACACGGTCACAGAAGGTCTGGTAGCCATCGTTCGCACAGGAGCTCGCACTCGGGACGGAGACACGCCTATGTTTAGTTGAGTAGGAAGAGAAGGGATAATGGAGAAGGGAATGCTTGAAAGGAAAGGATTTAGGGATGGAGTTTACGGCCGATTGTTCTACATACTTATTGATACCTAGGAGGAGAGTTCATATTTCGATAATGGAAATGGTGGAGATGTTCATATCACGCTACATATGCTGCGAAGATTTGATGAATGGATGGGAAATGAGATAGCTCAAACCAATTGCTACTTTTCCATTGCTTCAAACGTGATGTTTCTGTGATCAAGAGGTCAGTGGAGTTAGTGCTCCAGGCTGTTGCGCCTTGGCCTTTCTTTCAATCCTCATTGAGGCCTTTCCATCAATTCATTCGGTCACAGCACAAGATACAAAGCTGGCGTCTTGCTCATCGACACTGACGTTCTCGGAGTGCTGCAAAATGGCTGTTGTAGATGCCAGATGTCAATAATGACGCAACCAAACCTGCTCCCCTCATGTCACATCTGCGCTACTTACCTAGGTATTGAACGACCTATCTAGGTACTGTACCTAGTCCTATGTATCACATTACCATCAGCATCTCCTCTCAACATTTCCAGAACCAACAATCTCTCCAGCGTCTCTATCATTACAAGAGATTTCTTCACAATGGCAACAGCGTCAGCAATCACCTGGCCTAAAAGATATCTTCCCGGCACAACAGATAACTTCGTCTCCAACGAGTAGTCGCCGCAAACATCTCTGCTCACCAGATCTGGGATATACTAGCTGATATCACGAAATGGGAAGCTTATTATTGGAATTGTGGAAGCATTACACCTTAGGGAAAGAATGTCCTCGCAAAAGGTGAAGAGGCATATAACTAACTAACTTACTCAACTCAACTCAACTCCAATATTAAAAAAATTGGATAGCAAAGATATAAATAACTAAACTACTAAACTATAGGAAATACCTCCTCATTCTCAACCTTCAACTTCCCTCCTCTGCTAAAGAAAGGAGATTATCATAGCAAGCAATCACCGAAGCAGAGGACGGAGAATGGAAAAGACGTGGTTGATTGAGGATCTGGATGGGAGGAGGGGAAGAGTAAGGGTTTTGACTAACGCAAGAGAGTCAGGTTGGGAGGGTGGGTGTTTAGGGTGTTTAGGGGGTTTGAGGGGAGGAAATCGAATTTGATGGTGAATGGGTATTAGGATTGGTTGGATGGGTTGGTTATTTTCGCTTCTTCTTCTTCTTCTTCTTCTTCTTCTTCTTCTTCTTCTTCTTTTCTTTTTTTTTTTTTTTTTTAAACCGCCGTCTTTTTTACTTTTTTTGGGTGGCGGCGTTATGCTTTGATTGTAGGGCTTTGGGAGGGATGATGGATGATGGGTAATGGAAGGATAGATAGAGTGGAATGCTGATTTTGGTGATAGGTTGGTTAAAGCTGCTAGAGGTGAGAAATCGGGTTCCCCTGGTGAGTGGAGTAAGGACTATCGTCGGGCTTGAGAGGGTTTCATTCTAGCCTTGGGAGATACTCTAGACAAGAGTAGCCGTCTTGAAGATTGACAAGGTATTTGTATTTTGAATCGACTTTTGAAAAATCCACGTCATTTTAAGTTGGGCAAGACATATTCTGTATTTATTCGGAGAAGACGCCTAGGATAAGTAGTCACGTTCTCAGTTGAAGTCTCAATGTTGGGTATCATTCCTATACTTTCATTTAATGTCACCTCCTCTCACTATCCTCTCCAACCCTATATCCTCTCGCTACACCGCTTCTTCCCTCCTCAATCGTCTCCGGAGCCTCAACCTCTGCAAAGTCGCTTCCCAGACCTGTCCATGTTCGTTGAGTCTTCAAGTACTCAGCTCCTGGACTCACTGCTCCATTGACTGTTGCCAGATCACCTTTTGCTCTCCTGGTAAGAACGTTGGATGCTGGCGTTGGTCCACCATTTTCTGGGCCTCCGGTGGATGGCGCAGACACAGCATTAGAAGTCCGCATGGGTCGAGAATGCGAGACGTAACGACCAGTCCTCAGATCAAATTCCGGAGGTTCGGATTCTTCTTGGGAACCCTCATCTACCTCAACCTTCTCCCCGTCGTCTTGCCCATCATCAATGACCTCCGTGAGTCCATTTTTCGCATTTCCCACTTTCCCACTCTGAACAAGTTCTTCCACACCTCCAAAATCTCCCCTCCATATACCATCCCAGACTCTTCCCCTGTCACCCACAAGCACGAGTCCCAACTCAAAAGGCGTGATTACGGGTCTGTAGAACTCTCCGGATGAATTATCCACCAAACTACTCTCCCAACATCCTACCACGACCCATCCCCCTACTTCCGCAAAGTTGGCTATCTTGGCTGCGTTGATTTTTCCCACTACGAAGGTATAGGATTTCTTTCCTGCTGCTGAGATGAGAGATTTGATCGATGTGGCGGTGGTGAGGTAGTTCTTGACTGAGAGTGTGTTAATCAAAATCCCGAAGATGGGACAAGTAGAAAGAGAGGTGAGGAGGGCGTAGCGACGGCGGAGTGCCATGGCCGTGTTGCTTTGTATTGCTTTGCGTGGACTTGAAGATGTGGTTGTGGAAGAAGAGGCGGTTGGGTAGATGAACATTTCTTTCACTCTACTAGAGAGAGTCAAGAGGAGAGCGGCTGGAGGGTCAGATATGTGGAATAGGGAGTATTCTTTGAGATCAACTCCTGCATCCACCTTTCGATTTGGGATGACGGATGAGGGGTCGTGGATAACTTCTGGGACAAGGATGTTCTGGTAGCCTTTTTCTGTGAGGAGAGCGTATGTCGAAGGAATATGGCTATTATATGTGATGTCTGCCATCAGTACCACCTTCTCATCCTTCGATGTGAAGGTAGCTTCGAACGTTGCAACAACATCTTCAATTGAGAGAGGGTGTGTAGTGAAAACATATATGACTGGTAATCGAGCCGTGGGCGACAAGCAGGACCGGCCGTAATGTACCACTACATCTGCGTTCACATGTTCGGCGGCGATCTCGTCCACACAGCAGGATCCATAAGAAGTATCTGCCAGGATGTAGAACCTCACTCTTTCTGCTTGGGTGTGTCCATTCTCCGTTATTTGTGTAGAGCCATTTTCCTTGACCTCGAGGTCATTGAAGCTGGTCTCCAGACTCGTAAAAGCATGCAATTCTTTGGCCGTAGCAGGTAGCTTGCTGACTTCCTTTTCCAAAGCTTGTGATATCCTCGGCGCATCCTTCAGCATGCCATCTGGGAATTGCAGTGCCACTCTCTCGTATCCTCCATCTCGAAGCTCCTTTGCCGTGCGCTCAATTTCGTAGACATTCCATAGCTCCTCGTCAGTAAGCTTCGGTAGACTCGAAGGGGCCCGAGTAGGCGTAGGATCTTCGAAGATATGTGTTTCGGGGGTCGAGAGTACAGGAGGGGCAGAGAGCTGGGAAGAGTCAGCGGGGTTATCCTTGGCAACATTGTCTGTCTTTAAGCTATGTTTTTGGAGCCTTTAATCGGAGGAGCTCCAATACTAGTATCTGGGAACACGGGATTATATGAGGTGTATACTGACTTCAAGGTTCTGGTGGTCGGTCATGATGTTTGCTTGGAAAATATTTTGGAGGGGTAATTTTTGAAAGAAGCAGCGCACGGACAGTTTTATGCAGGCTGGTCATCTCAACCTCAACCCCAATCATGTTCAAGCCATTTCTAGTCTCGTACTGCACGGCTAAGTCAACCTTTCTATGCAGACATGAAGTTTCAAATCTCTCAATAATTCAAGATGGTAGTCAATCTTATAGTTTCATGCTGTAGAAGCTCAGAGCGTGCTTCATTCCTCTTGTGGCCAAGCTGGTCGATACTATTGTCCTAAGACATATGAGTGCATTGCCGGCCTCAGATCAGCCTAGAATCCATATTTTTTGTGATACTAGAGCTATTTGTCCAGGTTGCTTGTCCCCTGTCCTTCAAGGGTTTGATGACTTTAATCCCACCTACTTCAAGTCCAAAAAGCACAGCACTGGATTTAAATTGAGGATTCTAAGCATGTACACCCTGACCTTAAGCAGAATATTCATATAATTGTGTACTTCAAGTCATCCTAAGGTAGAATTCTAAGACCATTGTATGCAGATGCTTCGAAGGACAACCCAAGCTTTTATATCTTTAAAATAAGGACTTAGGTTTGCGTTTGCAACTCATCTGAACGTGCTGGGACATCTTCAGCTGCTATTAATGTCCTTTTCAGGTTCTCAAATGAACATTTCGAGACTTCATTTCCTACTTCAAGCTTCTCAAATATGGTCTCAATATAGTCCAAAGACGCCTTGGGACATACTAAGACATGTCCATCCCACTTAATTCAACACTTGCCATATTATAACCTTGTTTTGTTTTATTCAAACAATTAATTTACAAAGCTACATCTTCTTGTTTCATTGTTTCAACGAGTTGCTATACATTATCACATACAGCTCTGAGTTGTCTCAAGTTCACATGATCAAGACTTGATCATCTAGGCCATCTCATCTGACTCTCATTCTAGATGCATCAAATAGTAAGGCAGATACAAGAACTTGCTTCTAGTCTTCTTTATACAAGTCCTCGTACAGATATATATCTATAATGCAAAATAATCACTATCAATTCTTTGATCCATTGTTCCAAGTATGCTAGGACATTGTCAGATGTTAGCCTATAGCGTTCTACACTCTATAAAGGACACAAGTCTTTAATTATGGCCAAGTCTTTTAAGCTGAACTTGAGTTTCAGTCAATGTTTTAGACATTGTAGGACATTGTCAACAGCTGTAAAGAAGTATTTCGAGTTCTAATAGCTTGGAATGTATATTCAGCTTGGTCTACAAGCATTACCAATGATTAAGCATTTGGTAATGTTCTACAGACTCTTGAACATCATCAGATTTAATTAGCGAGATCTAAAATTCCTCTGGTTTGCATTTCTCTATTCAAAAAATTGTTTATTAAAAAGATACCCATTGAGTTATAGACATGGCTGGAGCTTTTCTAGCCCTTAACATTAGTTGAATTTTTTGAGCTTTTGAATTTATAAGTAACTGATTTTACATTCTAGAAGGGAATTGACCTTTATCTCGTTTTAGTTTCTCAAGTTTAATCAATGCAAATCTGCTTCCTTACATAATCCCATTGTCCTAGGTACTCCTGGGTCATTTTCAATTGGAAAAACGCTTTTTAGAATTCTTATAAATACAAAATTCTTATCTTTCTTTTAGTATATTTCCTTAACTTCTCAAATGTGTCGATAATCTTCTCAATGTCCTAGGCAGTCCTAGGATTTTTCAGTAGTTGATTTAAGTTGATTTAGGTTCAACAATTCACATTTTCCTAGAGATACTTAGGGCATTCTTAGGAAGTAAAGATATACATTTGATTAATGACCCCAAGGGCCAGGGACATTCTCGTTCATTAAAACAAAGGAGACTAGTTGCACAAGGGTATCTACATATACACAAAGAATTCCTTCACCCACACAAACCCAGCATTCATCCCACCACCTTGTCCCACTCCACGTGGTACATTCACAGAACACTCTCCTCGTCGAAATCCACGAAGTTCATCATGGGCGACCGCCCCTCACTCCCCTGAAAGAGGGCAGGAAGCCTGGGGACAGGAGGGGTGGCCGACTCCGACCGCTTTGCAGGAGCGGGAGAATGTCCCCGAGCGGCTGGGACATCTGGCAAAGGCGCGTTTCTGTACCCTTGCACCACATCATCCTCATACTCATTGTCGTAGTCTCGTTCTTGGAACGGCAAGAGCCGGAGTTTCTCTGGTGGAGACTTCCTGTTGCGTCGGGGGAGGGACCGAGGAGCATGTCTGTCCTGCTGACTCAGAAGTGAGCGTCGATAGTGCCCACGTGGCATGTGAACATTGTCGCTTGAGGAGGCAGTGCTGTATAACGACTCTGCCCGGGGGCTCTGGAACGGATGTTGGGTATAAGGTGGAAGATTCGGCACACTGCCACCTCGATAATCACCCCAGGTACTGGTAACAACAAAGCAATGGCTGCCCTCATGCATTGCCTCATTGAAAATGTTGGGGTTCCAGACAGGTAGACCTTTCAAACTTGCGCTGAGGAAATAGTCGGTATCCTTGTGCTTGGGAAGGTCTGGATGGTCAACAGAGACCGTGGCTAGCGTTTGAAGTACTCCGTAAATCAGCAACCACCGAGCTTGGCGGGCTGACAAGGGATTGATCTGTCCAATCTGGTCCTCCAATTCATACGCAACAAACGCTTCGACCAATGCATTGCCAGTGTATGCATCACCGAGAAGATGAAGATTGTTGGCGTTGGAGTAGGCGAGTTGGTGGTCGATAAGCACCACTTGATTCTGAGATGTCTCTCGCACATTCGGCAAGTCAGAACTGGGTGAATCGAGTACTTCTGCAGCACCTTTCTTTTCCTTCTTGCTCTTTCTAAACAAATTTCGGATACTTCCTCTTTCCTTGGGCGCAGCTTCCTTGACTGGCAATATGACTGCAGCGACTTTCCTTGGTGGCATAACAATGGACTTTGGAAATATGGGGATCGGGTGGGGGATGTGCGGATAATTGTTTGTGATGTCAAACCTGGATAAAATGTCCGCAACCCTCACAATGTCGTTGCGTTGCTCCATAGATCCTCCATTGGAGCGACCAATAATCACGTCAGACTCTTCCATGCTCTCGGTTCTTCGTGGATGGAAAGCCAAGGTCCGGTCGACTAAGTAGTCATACAATGCCGCAAAATCCTCCTGAAGCTTCATAGCAACGGTTCTAGACAGCCAGACGTCGGGAATCTCGCTTTCTTGTGGCGGCCATACACCATAAACCTTTGCATAGAAGTCTATGAAGAAGTCTCTGAGCGCGAGGAAAGCAAGATAAGCTTCTGGAGAATCTTCCGCGTGGAGTTCCCACATTTCGCCGAAATCGAAGTTTTGTAGCTTGATTTGGGCTTTCTGCACTCTTCCGTTTATCTGCAGTGCGCAGTCTTTCATGGCCATTCGAGTAGCCGCCTTGATATGGTCGTACTCTGGAGTTTTGCCTTCGAAGCTAGGAAACATGCCCAGCCCGACACAGTGCACAAAACCTGCAATGAATCCGTAGTCCCATTTCATATACTGTGACTCGGAGAAAGCAAGAAGACCTGCGGCCCCTGTTCGCGAGTTGCTAACGTCCAAGTATCCAAACGCCATGACATATTTTATCACCAGATCACGGGCTCTGTCACGGTTGCCTCCCATCCAGTCAGTAATGCGTACAAGTGTCATGCTGAGAGCAGTATCGAAGTTCTTTCCAATCAAAGGATATCCATATATTGCCGCAAGGGCATTTCTGGTCATAAGATTCTCCCGAAACTTGTCATCGTCGATTATACTGTCGCGCCCTGGCAAACTGATGGTATATACAACATCCGAGTTGCTTCCCTCAGTAAGGGCTGAAGCGGCGTCGCTTGGATGCATCTGTTGAGGGATGTAAGCCGCATCTTCCGAAGAGTAGGTGATGGTGATAGACTGTCGATTGGTCCGGTGCTTTTGGATGGCTTTGTTGAGCAACAAGGAGTTCATGCTCAATAGCGGCTCCGCGGGCAATTTGAATGTAGGTTGCCCGACCGGCTTGCCGGTTATCGGATGTGGGCGTGTTAAAAACACAAGTAGATCTCCTTCTGGCTCGTCCACAAACATATCGCCATTCTCATGCAAGTGATCCCATTCCTCGAAGAAGCTCGAGGACCCACTTTTGTAACCAACGAATTTTCTCAATGTCACACCCCTTGGTGGAGCTAGACCCTTGGTTGATCTCGATACGGGGTCACCTGGCAATGGTAGCTTGGATCGCTGTCCTTTGAGCGTATGCATGCCACGGGAAGGCGTAGTCGGAGATTGAATAGGGTCGGTATATCTCTCTTCATAATATCTATCATCACCACCGTCAAGTTCGTATAGATCCCGACCTCGTACAGGCTTAACTGGCGAAGTCATATCATCTTGGATTCGATCAGGATAGTGCTCAGACCTAGATTCGGAATGGAAGGTACTTTGAGTTGGAGGTCTCGTGTTCTGTAATGGAGGTTTAGCCTTGTTTCCGGCAAAAAGCCCTCCTATGGCATGACGGATGTGGTCGGATTGGGAATCTAAGGCTACTCGAAGTGCTGATTTCTCTATCGTGGTCTCCAAATCGGAGTTGTATTTTTCTCTTACCCGGTCTGTCTCGTAGTCTCTGGTAGATCGAGATCTCAATGAACCTGGTCGCGAATCGGCTCCGGAGTGACTGTTGTGTTGACTTCTGGCATCAAGGACCTTCTTTGCCTCTTCCTTTGTAGGTTGCTTCTTCTTTGCAAGAAAGCCCGTTGGTGCATCAGCCTTCTGTCTCTGCACCTGGCGAACAGCACCAGATCTTCCCGACATCTTATAGCATCCAGGAGGTCACTAGCAGGAAGCTTGCTTTAGTACTATAAACTGAGGTATTAGTTAAACATGCTCTTTATATGTGATGATATGATGTGGCAACTGATCACCGATGTCCACGCGGTGACAATAGGCGTGAGATACATGAAAGAGAATGGGAGTAAATACCTTGAGTATGAATTTGGTGCAGGTCTTGAAGTTGATGTACTCTGCAAGTGCAAGATTGATGTTGTAGACATGTATTGGAGAGCTTGCAGAACAATGATGTGTTCAATGGTTTTCAAAGTTGGCGTATGCAAGACAATGTGAAGAGGTTATAGGTTGGAGTGGTCGAGTAGGCGAGGCGAAGGACTTAAGCAGAACAAGGCGGAGACGAGGCTATGCTTGATGATAATGAGGTCAGCCGTGTCCAGAACCACAACACCGAGTAACCACGACCTATAACTGAAAAGTTGCACACACCTCATTACCATGTCACTTCAACTTGCTGATTACACCAAATTCTGTGGTGGCAATCAATCCAATTGCCAGCTTGGTACTGCTAGAAAGTCCTCGAAATCCGAAGGAGCAAGATGGCGCAGAGAGACAGAGGGCGCATATAAAGCAGTAAGTCCGGTTCTGAGGAGCAAAGACGTTCTCCTCCTCGTACAAGTTGTCCAGAAGCTGATACCTTGCAGGAAAGAAGGCGCCTATTATAATATGCAGGCTTTGCGCGCCAATGAACGAATATTGAAGATGGTCAACGCCCACAAGAAGTAAGCATTTCAATATGCGCCAAAGTCTCCTTTGGCGGGACTTCTCTTCCAGAGTCAAATGCCGTGTAGATCTGGTAGGTCGGTTCTAGGTTCCAAGATGCGGGATGGAGCGGGACGTGGAGGAGGGGGACGAGGTTTACGATATGTCGAGACGCTCAGGTCGAGCGGCGGGAGGCGCCTACTTGAAGAACGTCACCTCGTTGACAGTCGCCAGAAAGCTTCTCGAAGACAGGCTTCGAAGAGCATTAAGAAGCTTGGGGTCTGACAGTCATGGTCTACCGATGCAGCCATCTCCATGGCGCATTAGTGGGTGCAGGTTGTCAGGGGGCAATCTCAAGCTGGGATTTGACTGGGACGTTGTCGAATGCGCTCCGAGCCTCCAGGACCGCACCAAGATCTGCAGCCAGGGTAGATTACTGTACCGGGGAATCTGCGAGATAAGCAACTGCTGACCGGCGAGATCTTTCTTTTTGGAATCTCTTTTGACTAACACTGACCGGAGCGCGCCTTCCAGTAAGAAGAGGACGCTCTGGTGCAGCAGCATCCATATCATATATTAGCCCCTATATTGAGACAGGACAGATCATTGCTAACTGGAGACAAAGTAGGAGTTTGTAAAATACCTTCGTTTCTTCGAATGGTGGCACGTCACGCATTCTTTTTCCTGCCAACTCTAGATGTCTTAGCAGTATCAGATCGATTCTTCTCATCCCAGAGCATCAGAAACGACAGGCCTCGAATGCTGACACTCTACTCCAATCTAGCAAAACACACTGCCAGATGGTTTCCGAACCCTACCAAGAAGCGATTCATCCAGGAACATCTGAGTGGTAGAGGCACATGAGTACGCGAGCTTGGCATTTACAACTTCACAAGCCGCTGAATTCGTCTCACTCGCACCACCATGCCTGCAAGCACAGTACAGGGACCAGGCCACGAGCACAATCGCACGTTGGGATGCCGTCCACGCGGGTTCCAACCCCCCACTCCAACCCACGCAGAAGATGATACTAACCCAAAGAGTCGCAGATTCCTCCCCAAGCATCAAAAAAGGAGATGTCGTAACTTCCGGCTGCAATTGAAGACCTCACGATCTATAACCGATCTTGCCCTTTACAAGCATGACGCATGACATTATCGAAAGCCCCCCTGTCGAAATCACTCAAGTGCCAGTCTCCTGCCTGTACCCCTTTCACCGTACCTTCAAGCTTCGAAGTGGAAAAAGGATGGATCCTGGACCGTCGAACGCCGTCGTACTTTACACTCACGAACCACACGCTCTGAAACCGCCCTCGGAGACATCTCAGCCAGCTTTTTACCTAGCCTTCCTCCCAAAAGCAATACTCCGTAGAGTACAATCAGGTTTGAAGCTTTTTATGCCCTCGGTACGCCGAAGCCGCCTCGCTATACCTAGAACAGCCAAGAACGTGTCCCGTCAGTGCTCGATAGCCTAAAACTCCACTGTCAAACCCCTAGAGCCCCTATCAGCTCGATCTAGTGCTACGGGCCGACACTAAGTGCATACCTAGTCAGGGTACGCAATGCGGATATCCGCTGTCAACCATCCGCACCAGCTCAAGATTAAGGAATTTGACAGCTCTCGTCCCGATCTCTGGAACATGTTCACTGACGATTTCGTGGCAGTTTGCGACGACTTACACACGAAAGTCTGCGAAAGAGCACACTCGCGGTTGATGCCCCAGCCCCCACTTCTCAAGCTATGACGAACCCTCTACATCGGATGAACGAGCGGAAAACACTCTAGCTCAAGAGCGAGAAATCAGGACGTCAGTGGGGTTTGAGATCTGCACCGCGATATACTTCCTGGAGTTTCCCCTGGCCTCGCCTTGTGGACCCTTTCTCCAACACAGCATCATCTTCTACCGATCTGGTTGTTCTGGAAGATCTTGCCAGAAGAAAGCTCTTGGCCATTATTTTATATCGGATGAGCTTGGAGGCTTCTGCTTTTTGGTTACCAAAAATGGAAAGATGGAGGTCTCGTGTCCTTGAGCGACCATGATGCTCCTGAGATCGCTTGGGAAACAAGTACACTCAAGGCACGTGCGGCAACGACTACCGGGTCCACAGTCCGTGAGCATACCAAGTTATTAAGTTTTAATATCTCCCGAAGTTATTCTTTGGTTCGAAGTTGCGGTCAGACGGCGCTCAGCCCTTACCATCTACCGACACTACAGTTACCATGGCTCAACATCTCGTCTTCCTCGAAGGGGGACAAGACAAAACGTTCATGATGGCATATGCAATTTTAATGCTGCAGTCAGCTCGGTAACTTGTGCGGGTAATCGATACTTTGTGTCTCGCGTCATATTGCCATGTCTCTGCTTTCTTGCTTCTTGCCTTTCGCCTTTGAACTTTTTCATTTCAGTTCAAAGATCTACTATCGCGAGTCGCGACTTCAATAGCGCCATTTGATACAAGAACGTTTCGGGCAAGTAATTCGGCACCCACTGTGCTACAGTATGCCAAACGGGCGTTGGTGAGACATTGGCTACACCATGATTCATGTCTCAAGCCCACGTGGAGATGACCTGCCACAGGGCTGATGAGCTTCCTCATACATGCGCACTCATTTCAAGTCCTCAAATAGTCCCATATCGGCATGCCGAATATGGAATATTATTTGTAGGCTCATGGTTCTATCTACCTGCGTGCTTGTCTCCCGTGATGATATTTTCACAAGGCCCGAGTATGCATGAAGCGACCATTTCTGTACCACACCCAGAACGACAAATCAAGGTAGAGAGTCCACCTGTGTTCAGTCAACACTTCAAACAGTATGCTCGATAACGTCCCTCGAGGCAAGTACGAACCAATATTACTACCAAAAGCTAGTCCTCGATCCAAGGGCAGCAGCCCGAATAAAAGCAAACAACCTTAACAGCTAAATCAACACTACCAACGCCATTATCCGCCCATCATCCCAAGTATCCCATTTAAATCAGATCCAGCATCTTCCTTTACCCCTCAGACCGGCCTGTACTGCAGTATCTCACATCGTACCTCACTCTAAGAGGGAGTCTCGCTCAACACTTACATCTGCTAACATTACAATGAACCAAGCTTAGCATTGATTGCTTAAACTCACTCCTCTCACAGTATCGGCTGGTCAATGATACGACCACTTTTAAGCCGCACCTCGCTCCAGAAAGGGGTCTCTCAACCGCCTAGCATCGCTTCACATTGCTCGATCGGCCCATGACACGCAATCCGCTTTGAGATACCTTAGGCATCGCTCTGGAAAGGGGCAAGCGATTCAAGCTGGTTGGCCGGTCGAGCTGACATCTAGCGAAGGAGACCTGGCGGAAGGGGAGGAAGCGACTGCGAGCTGGTTGGCTGCTTAGATCGACGTCTAGCGGAGATCTTGTGAACGGAGACGGAGCAATGATTGTTCGGCTACCATTAGGCGGAGCGATGTGTCTAGTATTGGGACGCTGGGGAAGTAGCTGTTGGTAGGGTTGCAGATGGCATGAGGGCAAGTATGGTCCGTTGGTAACACTGTGGGAAGTGGGTGACTGCATTGCTGTCCGCGGTTATGTTGCATCTTCTTTGGTAGTCAGCCAGATCTGGAATAATTGCAGTATAGCAGAGGCTGCAAGATACAGCATGACAACATTAACGACAACGGCGACTGACAGCAACGGACAATAGGATATGGCAACGACAATAGCAATGACAATAGCAATAATGACTTGAATAAAGTAATAATCACAATGGAATAACATATCTATGCCTATGCAATTCCCTATGTCGAAGTGCAGACCGTAAATGCAGAAACCATGGTATCCGAATCTTACCTCCAGCACCATGCATGCTCCAAACTCCTAGCCAGCAAACAACCCACATTCTCCATCATCTCATCCACTATTTTGCTTCTGCAAAACAATCAACTCCCTCACCTCTGGTAGCCCTTCCCACCCTCTCCCCGCCCCACCAAACGTGACACTCTTCTCGATAACCTCTCTCCATCTCAACCCCGGCGCCAGCTTCCCAGTAATAGTATTGGGCCGCCTCACATCTGCATTAGTCGGCACCGGCAATGCTCTCCCCAGTAACGCCTCCATAGCCTGCATCGCGAAGCCGACTGCTTTCTTCGCATTCGCCGGGACGCCTGTTTTGTCAAAAGATCCGAATCTAGCACCTGGAAACTCGTTCTGTAGATCGGAGATGAGTTGCTTGTTAAACATTCCTCGGCCGTCTACGATGATATCTGCGTTATTGATGGCGTCCCGACCGGGGCCGAAGAGAAGCATCTGTTGCGCTATGGAGGCAGACGTGAAGCGAGTCATTGTTGCGATGGTGTCTGCGGGTGTACAGCCGCGGTAGGTGCACATGGATACTATGTGTTGTGCTCTGGCATCACCGTAGATCTCGCGTGCGGTTGTTTTGGGTGGGCGCGTGGAGAGATAGTCATCGGATGTGAGGAGTTCTTCGACGACTTCGTGGCAGATTTGGCCGTGTAGTAGAGAGGATGCTTGGTCTGTTGTAGGGTCGAGTCCGAATTGGCGAAATGCAGAGTCAATCATGCAGGTTCCTGGGCCAGTGTCCCAGTCATACATTGCGTCGATACCTCCAGCATTATCTGGAGGTATAAAACAAGCTGTCGTGATGCCGCCAATGGTAATGCATATCTGGAGTCGCGTGGGGTGGTGAAGTAACAGTCCAACGAGATATGCAAAGAGAGGAGCACCTTGTCTCCCAACAGCTTGCTCTGCGGTACGATAATCTGAGACGGTAGTCACGCCAGTCTTTGCAGATATAACAGCTCCTTCTCCAAGACACATATTTGATCTATGCTGCCCTTTGGGTGGTGTACCTGTCAAGGATATCAATTGTCCCCCAGACCCAATCATGTCGATGTCATCCACTGATATAGCGTGCTTGTGTGCGAAAAGGTGAATTGCATTTGCAAATGTATGGCCCATCTCGGCGTCCATCTGGGAAAGCATGCTTGGTGGGGCGGCATCTTCTCGTAACATGGAGAATATATCGGTTCGGATCTTCGAAGGCATAACGACGGAATCATACTGCAAGTCGTCAGCTTATGGCAAGACTATTGAGGGGTATGAGAAAAACCTTGATTAGATCAAGACAAAGAGGAGATTCTGGAGACTCCTGTGTAAACCGGCACAGAGCAAAGTCAATATCATCCATCGCTGTCCCAGATGTAATGCCCAGAATCAGTAGATCCAAGCCTGGACCTTTTTGTATACTCGGTGGTGAGGACGAGCTGGAATCCGAATCTTCATTTGCTCTTGATTGCAGAGCTTCAAGGTATTTGTGTCCCACGTTTGTCTTGACTCGTCCCGGGCCCTTTGGGGCAGGTGTAAACCCCTTCATTGTCCTCGCCATCTGTGCTGTCGACGTGCTCGTATGAACAACGGTATCATTTCGTCGTCGAAAGAGCCTAAAGCATCCGAAAGAGAGGATGGGTCTGCGAGCTCTTAAGAGCAAGTCCTGCTATTATGATTCAGCCTTGAATAATTACCGTTCTCCGCATTCATGCTGGAAGCTAAAGCTAGTCATGTCCTCCACTTTACATTGAGGTGTGTACAGGATCGGCGGTTCTTCTATATTGCCATTATCCCCGAAAAGCATGTCGAAGCTGTGAAGAGGTTAGTCTTGCTGCAATAGGATCAGTTGGGATAGCAAGTGTAGGTTATGGCGTGAGGAGCACATATTGTCTGGAGATGTGGTAGCAAAATAGATTGAAGGCCGTTTGGGGGGACGCTTGGTGACGAATTGTCGTTAGGGAAGAAAAAGCCTCTTTGGGAAGGAATATGCTTCAGTGCATGGCCTCAGGCAGACAGCTTGGCATAATCGCCGGACACAGTTAACATTCGGTCTGTTGCAAAATCTCATCTCGAATACGAAGACGAAATCAAGACAGGGTATTATACCATATCTGTACCACCATCTCAAGAGTGGATGATCTCTATGCCGATGTGGCGGCGTACAATGCGAGGATTTTCATGGCTGAGCCCGACCAAGCCGAACTGCCGTGGCCACTGCATCTGTCTCTCTCCGCCGGTCTCCAATCGCAGGAAGCACGATGAGAAGGTTCCAATTACTTGCTTCTGCAAGCACCATTGGTCGTAATAGATGTTGCAGTGAGAGTGCTCATTGCGCCTTAGATAGCCAGTGTTGCACAAGTACCTCTCGTGCTTCATTGGCGTACCGAACCCAAGTCTCTGGGAAATAGCGTGCAGGATTTCCTATCTCGAGACGGCAAGTGGACTCATCGAACAAATGAGGTCCGCATGAAACTTTCTCTCCGGATGCCCCGAAGCGGAGTAACGTGGTCTTTTTCCTATTCTCGAAGGTTACTAAGTGGATGGTATATTGTCATTGCAGTCCAGTCGGAGCATTTCTTGTCGGATATTTCATTGATTTTACATTCAATGCTCTGAAAACCTTCCAAGACAATACCCCTGGTTATGCTGGTATCTCAGCATCTAAGCGTAGGTAAATAGGCAAGTACCTCACGTCAGGCTCTTGAAGGTACACATGCCCGGCCCGGAGACGACTAGCTCAGCGATATGTCGTCAGATGTCGCTCGACAGCGATGTGCAACAGAAACCTACAAATGTCCTAGAGCACCTGAACATTGGTCGGACAATGTAATTGTCGGCTACAACGCCCCTTCCCACATACCCACCTCTACCTCCTCCCACCCCGATACCCTCCGATCAAAGAGCGATGGTCACGATATAGTGATATAGGGAAATGGGACTAAGAACATGACTGGCATCCCAGAACTACAACGAAGATTGAGGAAAAGGATGCCGAGCTGCACTTTGTCGTGAGATGGAGAGCAGCCTTGGGGTGAGGGAAGCGTATTGAAGTGTGTAGGCTTTCAGAGCTGAATGAAACAGGATCTTGAATTGATACATCTCAGCTGATAGACGAATCTCCTTCATGCGCTCAAAAGTGTCTTATGACAAGGGGATGCAATCAAGGCACTCGAAGGACTGGCACGACCTCTAGCAGCTTCTTGCGGTAAACCCATCTGGAAGATGTCTCTCAGTTATTGATTTGTATTGATATCATGAAGTTGGATACTCAATGGTACAATATCGATTCTCGGTGAGTGCTCTAAAACTGTTGGTCAGATTTCCCGAACATTAAAAGTAGTGGTGGTGGCTGAAGATTCCAAGCAGTTCTTGATTGGTCAAAACATTCGGCCAGTCTCTCAGCCCCAGACGATAGACCCAGACAAAGTGCAACGTCGCACATCTTGACCTCAAATCTTCTTCAATCTTGTCTCCCTTAGACATTTCCCTTAGGATCTCCATAATTCTCGATGCAAGTTATATTATCGTCAGTGAAATGAGAAAGAGATGCCGCGAAGCAGTCCAGAATACCGAGTGAAGAAAGGTATCATCAATGTCTTTGCATATTGAATAGATGCTAATTTAGACAGGATGCAATCGTTGCCGTAAGAATAAACAGAAGTGTGATGAGGAGAAACCATCATGTACGAAATGTCTGGATGCAAAGACGACTTGCTCATGGCCCCCGCCAGAGCTATGTTTGAAGGACAAGAGGGCCCGCGGCGACTCCTACGGCGGCGGTTCCTACAAATTACGAGCACGAGAAGGTGCGATAGTAACGCCACGCCTTGAACCTACTAGCATCTCTGTGGATATCTCAACGCCTGTCCCTACTGCAAGCATTCGGCCAGTCAATCCATCAGCAACAACAAATGAAAAGTTACCAATTTCCCATGCTGGCACCATTAAGGATCCGTCTTCTGCTTTTGGATATTTGGAGCCAGAGACTGTTTACGTCAACGAGGAATCAAGCTGGCCTGCACCTACAACTTTTCAGGATACTTCACTTCAGATTGAGAGAGCGAGCTCCGCTCATCCGAGCAACGTGGGAGGATTTGAGTTTTACTTTACTCCCGAGACTCTCCAATATTACATGTCCGCCCAATGGAATTCTCCACCGCCACCTCTGATCTTCGATCCATCCACCCCGCTTCCCAACTCCATGGTCCTTCGGAAGCAAGAACACGATGCGTTGGGACATTACCAAACCACGTTTTCTATATACAGGACTACCAAGGATCCAAAATGGTCTACTCACAAGCTTCTCCTGGACCTTAGCGCCAGAAGCAACATGATCATGAACTTCATCCTTGCTGTCGCAATCAACGATGTCTGTCATCGACAAGAGCAGGAATCATCTTTCGAAGCTCAACTGTACTTTGATGAGGGCTTCAGAGAGCTCATCCATACGGTTCAACGAGACTCTGAAGAAGACTTTGTCCTGGTAATGGCCGGTTTCCTGTTTCTATATTGGTATATACCAAAGCGAAAGTCCGTCCCGAGGGCGAGAATCCAACAGTTGAGCATGACAGTACTCAGCTATGTGAAGAGACACAAGTTGGACAGCCGATGCCTGGAGTCCGACTCGGAAGCCACAGAAAGCGGAAGTCCAACCATCCTCACAGATCGCGATCGACCCGTACTTGCTCGCCTAATCATCTGGACTTTCGACGAAGATGTAAAGTGTGGATTCCAAGGACATGGTGGGTATCTGGCAGAGTATCTCACAGCGCATCGAGAGAGGACGATGGCTGTATATGAGGTGTCACGAACAGCGCTCAAAGCTTACTGGGGCTCCTCGTATCCTGATAACCAAGCTGACGACGATGACGATAACGCCATGGAACTCGAATTGCTATGGGCGCTGACAGGCCTTTGGCAAGACATCAACGAGCTATCGCAACAGCAACCATCGCCAAACTTTGAATCTCATCGCCGGATCAAACAGAGGTTCTCGTTGCTGGAGAAGGTTCGTCAGATTTCAACACCGGTGCACTAATAGGACAGTACTAATTTTGTGTAGAAATACTCATTCGTCTTCCACAAATCCGCAACGAGAACCATGCCTCGAGACCGCGTCCTCGTGAACGCGGACTACGATGTTGTCCTTTTTTATTCTCTGAAAGTCTATTATTTCCGCGTCACAGATTCAGACTCGACCACATCAGAGATCCCTCCAGACATCAAAAGAGCATTGACGACTATGCTTGACATTATCGATCGAACCTTTACTTTGAGAACCAGCGACCTCCATGATCGACTGCAATGGCCACTTTTCCTGGCTGGAATTGAGACGGATGACAATAGGATCAGAAATCTGATATTGGGCAGCATCACGAGTCGAAGAGCAAAGGAGGCGTTGGAGCGGACGATTGATCACCAAATTTGTTCGGGAAAGCGACTGGCGATGAGCGTGATAAAGGCGTTGCTCTGTGAGAGTGATTTGGACTCTGGATATCCATTGGGCTTGGAGGATAATTTCCCATTCGATGATATTATTCCGCTGGCGTTTTGAGGAGTTGGGAATGCTGGATAGGCGTTCATCGATGGGTCTATTTGGGACCTCGAGGATCATTTGAGATATCAATGAGAATTACTGCTGTACTTCACGATTATAATGACAAGCTGACTTCTGGTGATTTGGATCAATTTCATCTATGACATAACCTTCGCTAGAATGGTCCATTGGAATTCGACGATTTGGAGTCATTGACGGAATGCCAGAACACCGAAGTATTCACCGTGAAAATATCAACAGCTTGAGCATCTCCTGGAGAGCCTCGGGGCCTCGAACGCCCCAAAAGCCTCAAAATCTTACACAAGACCTTAGTCTGCCACGGGGCGTCCCACCAAGCCATCGCATTTTCTAGCCACTCACAGCACAGTTGGACGAAAACACCACCAAGCTCTACCCCGCTTACTCCTTTCGTACACCTTGCAGATCACGACGTACGCAACTCTCGACGACAACCTCGACTTCCGAAGAAGAAGAAGCATTTGAGACAAGATTCCTACTGCTGTTTCCACGAATATTAGAACTCCTGGAGACTTCATATAAAGCGCCTTCCCATCTCGGGAATAATCGACAAACATCAACCTCACCTTGCTTCTTCACATCACATACAAGTCACAGCAACACCAGAAGCAGTACAACATGACACAAATGATGACCAAGTCGGTTTCTCCGGCGGAGTACCAAGAAACAATAAACAAACACATCGACGACCTCGACGCTGAGCTACACAAAATCAATCGCAAGGTCTCTCTCTACCCCTCCATTTCTACCCCGCCATCTCACATGATCATCACTAACACTTCCTCCAGATCCACGAGAATCCAGAGCTAGGCTACGAAGAATACAAAGCTCACGATAATGTCGTCGCCTTTCTTCGCGCTCAAGGCTTCGGTGTCGATCCTCACGCATTTGGTCTCGAAACCTCATTTGTCTGCGACTATGGCAAAGACGATGGACCTCTCGTTGCGTTCAACGTCGAGTATGATGCTCTTCCTGGAATTGGACATGCATGTGGACATAATCTCATCGCTATGGGCTCCATTGCTGCATTTCTAGCTACAGTGGCTGCGATGAAGAAATACAATCTCCCAGGCAAGGCTCGTTGTCTTGGAACCCCGGCTGAGGAAGGTGGCGGTGGGAAGTTGAAGTTGATTGATGCTGGCGCTTATAAGGGCGTGAGTGCGTGTTTTATGACGCATCCGTTCTCTATCAATAAGAATGTTGCGTACGGAACTTGCATGGCGAGTGCGAAGTTCAGAGCAACGTTTATAGGGAAGCCGGCACACGCAGCTGCCGCCCCGCAAGAGGGAATCAATGCGTTGGATGCTGCGGTGTTGGCTTATAATGCGACGAGTATGTTGAGGCAGCAGATCAAGCCTGATCAGAGGATTCAAGGAGTCATGCTTGAAGGTGGGAAAGCAGCAAATATCATCACACCGAAAAGTGTGCTGGATTACAACGTCAGAGCCGCTACTTACAAAGAGACGAAGGAGCTTCAGAAGAGAGTCGTCAAATGTTTTGATGGTGCAGCTATGGCTACGGGATGCGAGGTCGAGTATCTTGAGTACGTCCCGTTGATCTTCCTCGTTTGGTCCATAAGTAATAGAGTGTAGGAAAAATACCTATGCAGACCTAAGACCAACCCGCCAGCTCTGCGTCGCCTACTCCGAAGCCATGAAGCTCGTCGCCCCCGAAGCAGAATGGCCAGTCCCCGAGACCGAAGAAACAGGAGCTTACTCCACAGACCAAGGAAATGTATCCCATGTCATCCCCTCTTTCCATGGTCTCTACACCATCCCGATTAAGGACAATGTTGCGAATCACACACCTGGCTTCACGGATGCTGCAGGGACGGATGAAGCTCATCGCTTGACTCTCTTGACGAGTAAGGGGATGGCGGGTGCTGCGATCAGAGTTCTGAGTGATAAGAATTTTGCGAAGGAGGTTGAGGAGGGGTTTAAGGAGATGCAAAGGGGGGGACTGGTGGGTGGGATGGGGGCTTGAGGCGTGGAAAATGGTTGTATTTAGGACACGACATGCAATCATTTGAGTACATTCTTGAGAATTGGGACATTGTGATCATTTTGAAAATACAGTAGGCTTGAAAATGGTAAATTTAAGTCCTGTAACTTCGATCATGAGGGTTGTGGAAATGAAAAGTGAGGGGCCGGGATTGAGCTGAAAGATGCCTGAGGCATCAATACACAGGCATTCTGGCGGAAATTTCAGCCAACAAGGGTTTCTCCTCGACTTCATCATCAACATGAAGACAGATTGCCGCAGCCTCGTGCAACCCTTACAGGAATTTGAGAACGTTGTTATGTCACTGTCAGTGGGTTATTGACCACAAAGCTCGTTCCTTAACTGTAGCCTCAAGGGCGTCGCAAGTCTGTCAGCTCCACGGGTCTTCAGTGTCCACGAGAGGTGGTTGCAGGTCATTCATTGCAGGGAGGTTTCGAGGTAAGTCAGTTCTTTTTAAGATGGTTCCTGTGTTTGTATGAGGGTCTATCTTTGCTTCGGTCTTTCTGCTCCCATCAAACATTCTCAGCCTCTGCTTGTCCAACATCTATTCTCTACAAAATCCACAGTTCCAATCAAAATCTCCCCAAAATCGAGTCGTTCCAGAATTCCTCATCTGTTTCCCGAAATCTCAAACAATTCTTTCAACCAGCCGTACACAGTCTTTAATCTTCGTCTGTAGTACAGTAACTTGTGGCCCTCCATTTTGGATCCATGAGGTCGATCAATCTTGAATGATCGTTGTCCAGCTGGTCCTTCGACTTCTTGAGAAGGAGCAAATGTCCATTCGGAACCGTTTCCCTGCTTACCAAAAATACCAATTGACCTCATAGCCCCAACAAAGTCTGTCCAGTCGACAGACCCGCTTCCCTGCGACCTTGAGCCATCCAGCATTCCCTGGAATGTGCTGAAAGTCTTCGTGTTGGCCTTGTACACGTAAGCAGGCTCAGGGACTGCAATTGTCGGGACAACAGTGACGATATCGAAAGTCGATGAATGTGGAGGGCGAGTCTTTGCTTTCTCCTTTCGCTCCTCAATTCTGGACGCTGTAGTCGATGTCTCCTCAGCTGCCTGGACATACTCTGTCTTCGCCTGCTTCATGTTGCGCCAATGTCTGGTCATATTTGACTTCGACGTCTGTAACACTGTCCTCAACAAGATCTTCGTACAGGAATCCTATATTGGACCCTAGTTTCTCGGCGACGAAAGTATCTAGCGCATTCAAAGCCGCTTTTGCCTTTCCTCCCTCCTTGCTAAGTGTGGTGAGCGGGGCCACAAAATCCACCAGGTTGGCATGCTTCTTAATGTCGAAGAGGTCCCTAGCAAGTTCTCTGGCATTTGTAGCAAAGGTCTGACATGGGATCCTGCTCTTCATGTAGACTACATTGTGAGACTTGGCTACTACCATCATATTGTTTCTATATTCAAATTGGTGACCTCGTTGCTTTTGGCGGATTTCTGAATACTTTCACAGACTTCCTCACTTGGTAGCTATCGAGTGTCATAATGCCCTAATAGGTCAGTCAGACTTACTTGCTCACCATAGGCTTACGGGTGGAGAAGGATATCGTTTGCGATTGTCCTAGGCTATATATTGACATCGTTGAGCTGAAGGTAGAGTTCGTTCCGTTGCTGTGATGCGTTTAACGACTATGCAGCCACTGACTTGTCTGGCATGCTATTCTTTTCCATAAAATGATACGTTGGAGAGAGTCGAAACTAGTGAAAGACAACAAGAGGGGAGCGGCATCTTGAAATGGACGTGCTGATAGAGCCACATAAGCCAACAGGTGTTCGACTGTGTAGATCTTGGTGAAGCATAAGCTTCATGAGAATTGATTTCAAAACGCCTACAGCCTACCTTCCACTTACATCAAGCAATCAAGTCCACGACCACTCATAGCAGACTTACAATCACATTCTCAATCGCCAAAGCTTTTTTCGGAAATAACCTCAGTATCTTGTGTGGTGCTTGCGAAGCCTCCCATCTCCGGACGCGCAAAGTGTTTCGGACAAACAACAATGCGGGGTATCTCGACCCCACCACCCAGGAACAAAAATTATTTAACTCTACCTGAAGCAATTCAGCTCCTCCAGTCATACTCGTCTCGCAACTCTCACGTCGAGGTTTTGATTGAGTTGGATTGCGAACAGTTTCAGGCTGATTGAATTCGTACAAATTGCGCAATCCTCCGAAGTTCTGGACATGTCAGAACGGACACGTCGTTTTCAACACCACTGTCCACTTTTTCGATTGAGTATAATACATGGAAAAATAAAGTCCGAAGCGGAATGCACGAACTTTGTTTTCGTCAAGCAGTTGCCAGTCAGGGAAGCTGCCAGCATCGCGGGAACTCCAATCCACTAATGGCACCGGGAAGCGACGACGCAAGGCAGGATGCGAGACATGAGATGCGCCTTTGGACTTTGAAATATATGATTTGAACAATGATGGAGTGGTGAGTTTCATACAACTTAAATATGTTTGCTGAATATCCACAGTCCTTCTTTACACATTTGTTTCAATCACTTCTCCATCTATTCTCCAACAAACAAGATGAACAAGATGAACAACTTGATGCAATCTCTGTTTCTGCTTGTCTTAAGCTTATTGACCTTCGTTGAAGCTCGAGGAACGCCAACCCAAAGACAACCAGATAAGTTGCATGCAAAGCGAGCAATCTGTACACCTACATCAGCAGGAGACGCAGATACCGATGATGTCCCCGCCATTGAATCAGCAATTGCCAGCTGTGGGGATGGAGGAACCGTAGTCATTCCCGCAGGAACAACATACAACATCAGATCTACTCTCTCCTTTACTGGATGCGCCAATTGCGATTTCCAAATCGAAGGCACACTCAAAGCATCAGACGACTTGACCTACTGGGAAGGAAAGCAAGCAATCTTCTTGATGTCCAGCATCACAACTGCCAAAGTTCGCTCAGTCACAGGAACAGGTCTCGTGGATGGAAATGGGCAAGCTGCTTGGGATTATTTTGCCGCAAACTCAAGCTATGCAAGACCCACTCTCTGGTATATCACTGGGTCGACGGGAATCACGATCTCCAACCTCAAGTTTGAGAATGCCCCGAATGTATTTCATTCCGCAGTAGGGAACTCGAAGAATATCGAATACACAGATGTCACTCTAACAGCACTTTCGACATCGACAAACGTGGCGAAGAATACGGATGGATGGGACATTGGTCCAGCAAGCTACGTGACACTTACGAACATTGATGTTACCAATGATGATGATTGCGTTGCGTTCAAACCAGGAGCTGATTATGTTTCCGTCAACGGGATAACTTGCACTGGCTCCCATGGCCTCTCAGTTGGTAGTCTTGGCAAGTCAGGGGCGAATGTAGTGTCCAACATCTACGTCTACAACGCGACTATGATATCTTCCACCAAAGCTGTTGGTATCAAGTTATATCCAGGCGGATATGGGACCGCTACTGTTAGTAATGTGACTTGGGATACGGTCACAGTGACAGACTGTGGTTATGCTGCTCAGATTCAGAGCTGTTATGGACAGACTGCTGATTATTGTGCTTCGAACCCGGGAGATGGGAATATAACGGATGTGCACTTTAACAATTTCAAGGGAACGACTAGCACAAGTTATGAGCCTGTGGTTGCGAATATGGATTGTTCGGCCGATGGGACCTGTGATATATATTTCAGTGGGTGGTCGGTGGAACCTCCATCAGGGACAGGGGAATACCTTTGTGCCAATATTGATAGCACACCTGGGATCACTTGCACGAGCGGTGCTTCAGGTTGATGCATTTGGATGTTGGATTTGGTTTGTTGGTTCGACTGTGCATACCGGGATTATGTTTGAGTTTTGAGATTCAGGAGTAGCAGTGCTCGGTCTGAAAAGTTTTGGTTTTTTGACTTTTCGTGCCACTAGCACGCCTTTTCATGATGGCCTCCCTAGTCTTTGACACCTCGTGTATCTCGATACATCCTGTACTTCAATTCACACAAAGTACCAGCCAGTACTAGCACATGCTGCGCAAAGCATATACCAAACCAGAAAACTAATTGGAATATGCATTACCTGCAGGTAATGTAACGTTCGAATCACGGGCAGCGCTGCCCACGTTTCCCTATAATCTCTATTTGTTTTGAAGACATACTCGACAGATAAGAAGTGGATGTTTGAATTTGCAAGAACACAAGGTTGGTTCACAACTTCGTGCTTGTGACTTGTTATTTCATACCTAGAGACCAAGCAGTAGCAATTTCAGAGCATGCGGAGATTGACCTACTGCAGATTTAGAGTTCCAGCTTCCTTCTTGGCTCAATGATGAATTGCTAAAAGTCTAGTCACGCAAAACAACTAGGACACAGGTATAGTTGATTTTGTAAGCAATAAGTGTGACAAGCCTAATCCTGACCCCTGTGCTTAGCGAAGCTCACTGAAGGCCGTGTCAGCTCCCCAAAGGTTCCTAAGCCAGATTTCGAGTGCTAAATATGCATTACAGCCCACTATTCGCACAGCTATATATTAAAGCATATTGTTCTTTCCCACGATATTCTGGGAGAAAAGGAAATGCATAAGTGGGAGAGCAACTGAAGGTTGGAGGGGTCAGGAGGGGTAAGTGCGGGTTAGAATTGCTCGGTGGACTTCCTGGATTGTAAGCTTTGGTCGCTAATTTCAGGGGGGTTTGCAAGCTTCGATTGCTACAGCCCATCAATTGTGACGTTGTACCATCACAGGTTGTAGTGAATTCCATATTTCAACAGCATGTGAAGAATCTCTAGTAAGAACCGTAAAGTCAACTTTTCGAAGCTATCGTCTATGTCTAAGCCATGCTTGCCTCGGTCAGATTCATTTTTTCATTTCCTCGTCTCTCATTTTTCTCACACTTCCCTTACATAGCAAGTGGCTGTTCAAGATCAATCTCAAGCCCAATACTCAGTTGTGGGACTTGAGTGTAGCTTGACTGTCTCAACAAAACTCTCGTATCTTGCAATGCCTATTCCATGTTAGCTTTCCCTTTCCCACCTGTCCCTCACTAAACCAGTCCCCTCCAAGACAAGAAGAAACAAGATACCTGGAGATACGTCGGATCCGGCATCCTCTTCATAGTTTCCAAAAAAGCCCAACTCATAGCCCCCTCACTCATCCCCCCAATACTAGCATCCGCACTCGTCTGATCATCTCTACAACCACTAAACATAGTAACCATCTTATGTTTCCTCTCATACGCTGCATAATCACCCTCTTCCAACCCATCTTGCTCTTCTCCCATATGTTTGAAGGAGCGGAAGAAAGATGTCGCGCCAGCATACAGATCTTTCGCTTCAGCCATTTTATCAAAGGAAAAGCCGCCGGCGAAGAGATTGTTGGCTTCGGATATGAGGTGGACGCCGGCTTTTAGGTTGTCCATGACGGAGACGTTGCCGTCGTCGTCGGAGCGGTAGACGAAGGGTAGTTCGAGGGCGGAACCGGAGTGGCAGCAATCTAGGATGACGAAGAGAGTGGATGAGGGAGGGAGGGCGGAGACGAGGTGTTGGTGGAGAGTGTCGGAGTCGATTTGTCCTGACTCACGGAAGTCGACTGGGCAGATCGTGTCGAGGAGACCGGAGGGATGGTTTCCTGTCGGGTCTTGGACTTGTCCTCCATGTCCGGAGTAGTGGAAGAAGTTGGTGGTTCTGATGAAGGTCAGTATGAGTATGACAGTAATCGGCTTGGGCAGGAAAGCAGAATGGTGGTTCTTGAAGAGTTTGAAGCAAAAGTGAAGATGCTCCCCAGCCAAAGTGGTAGATTTCCAGAAGCAGCAAAAGAATGTCCTTACCCAGGTTCGCTCACAAGCCAGTCAATCGCAGCCTATATCGGGTCAGCTGACTTTTATACTTAGCTTCATCATGAGAAAACATACAAGCATGTTATGAGCACTCGGATAATATTGATCGCCTAAATCATCTCTCATAATCACCTGAGACCGTGGATCATCGCTATATCCTCGATAGCTGAGGAATTCAGCGACGTTCTGGACATCTTGGTGACAGCCACGAAGCTCGTTTTCGGAGCCTGTGTAGTCTGTTTCGGTCAGCGAAACTCCCTCATATGAGAATGAGGAAACGTGAATGATGATATAAAGGTGAAATGGAGATGAAGATGAACCGTAGAGGGGTATGGAGGGGTAGAATGGTCCGTACTAATGCCGATCAGGAGTGACTTCTTTCTTCCGGACATATTTAGTATCTTGATATCTTGGTATTCAAGTATTGAAGATGAGATCAGATAAGAGCCAAGGACCTGCCGAGACTTTTGGTAAAGAGCTTAGAGGTAGAAGAGTAGCGGAGAAAGCTTGTAGGGACGTCGGATTCATCGTCCTTAGTCAGAAAGTGGGGCGTTCTGGATCCCTGTTCCGCTCACCTGACTCTGTTACATGGTGTGAATCACAGCTGAAACTTCAGCTTGGCCACTCAGGATAGTGAAGCGATGTTACATGCACGAAATAGGGGATGTACACGTGCGTTGTGGCCGAGATGAACATGAAGATATACTTTTCCAATACGAAGCCAACGCAGTTTTGTACTACAGTCTACCCCGCAATAGATGCATCGACCAGAACCGTCCAACACCCAGAGAAAACCCAACCTCCTATGCCTATGTACAATATCTAATCATAAATCGTAAATAATTCTCCAAAAGCCCAGCCTTTACATGGAAACCATAGCGACCATAGCGACCATAACAGCGCCAGCCACCGCCATCGTTCCGACCCTAACACTGCTAGCAACAGATTTGATCTCCCCAACCTTAAACGTCGGCAAATAATTCGTAGGATCCGTTGAGTCAACAGTACCATTCCAGCAGTATCTGGTAAAGCAAGTCTGGCACACATCTGGTACAGTAGTACCAGTCTTTGTAAAAGATCTGCTGAGCACAGCGCAAGCCATACAAGTCGGCCAATCAGCGTCCAACGTCGCATTTCCCATCGTCGCAACCTCGTATCCATTCTGAATAATTAGGTTTCTTTCCGCGTTCGTGTATTCGAGGTCATATGTCGAAACATTAGAGGCAGAGACATAAGGTGCATTTGGAACGTATACTATGAGCGGTGCTGGTCCGGTCATGTTCGAAGCATCACAGCCGAAGAATGTGGGATGGTTGTTGAGCCCCAAGTTAACGAATGTATTCTGATCCGGAATCGAAGGGAATGCTGTCCCGTTCTCGACAGTAGCGTTCAAGGATCGCTGATATGTGGCGACCAAGGAGGTGCCATTCGGCCAGTTATTGACATCAGCGGACGAGTCAATAGCAAAGATGACATCGACATTTCGTTGTGGTTGAATGAGAGGATACAGAGGGATGTTTTGACCATCTTCTCCACCATCAACGAGCGTAAGTTCATTAGAAAGAGCGTTACGGTTGGTGTCGTTGTTGAAATGGTAGAAAGGGTTGGGTTGGTACTGAGCGATATCGTTGTTTTGAAATCCGATGTCGGTGAGGATCCGGGTTAGAACGTTTGCCACGATGCTGGGTACAGAGGAGGAGTTGAGTGTCGTGAGGACTTGGTTGAAGAGAGTGGATGAAGTACCCATGACAAATCCAGCTTGGTCAAAACCTCGGACACAATCTCCATCTGATGGGACAACGCCGGCGGAGAAGTTTGAGCCAATGTATTCGAGAGGTGCAAAGGCGTATGTTGTTGGATCCCAAGAACCAAGCTCGAAAGGGTTGAATTCGAAGACTGTGGAGTTCAGGGATACAACGGTGGTGTATGGAGCACGACCATCAGCGACGAGGAAGGGCATAGGAATGGAGCCGCTGGTAAACATATCCTGCTGAGCAATGGAGGAGAAAGTGTACGATGGTCCTCCGTTTGTGGCGTTGACCAATTGGAAGGACAGAGCACGACCCCAATAATCGGTGATTGAAGTGTTATAACCGGCATCCTTCTTAGAGTCTACCTCATCTGAGAGTGTGCTCCAGTAATCTGCCGTGCTAAGAAGCTGAATTCCAGATCCATCCGGACCTTCAAGGATGTTGTTTCCGAATCTCCAGATGTTAGATTCCGAGCTACCATCTCGGAGATTCTCGACAGTGCTGAAGTTATTGGTATAGATAGAACCGACAAGCCATCCACCACCAGAGAGTCCAGCAAGATAAGTCGTCGCTTGAAGAAGACCACCAATCTGACCGCTATTGGTAGAATTTCTTGTTCGGTCGTCTGCGGCAGCCAAGAATCCAGCACCATTCATCAAAGCACGATACCCACCCCCAGAAGCAGCAATGCCAATGTTTGGTAGAGCTGTTGCGTTATCCCGAATCCCGTTGATGTACGAAGATGCGTCAAATCCCGAAATGTTCATTCTCGTAAGCCATGAGATCATGGGGTCAACGGTGGCGTTCCTCCGCAATTCTAGCCATGCTGTCTCATTCGGTGATAGTCCAGTACCTGCATTTCTGATTGTTGGTCTGTTGGCTGGACACTCGACAACTGCTGGGGCATATCCCCCTGAAGGAGAGTTGGGAAGAGCTCGTTTCGCAGCACCTAATGGACGTGCGACAGTGTCAACAGCATCTGTATAGAGTGATGGCTCTCTGGGCAGAACCACAGTATTTGCTGTTCATTGTCAGCTGGTCTCCTTCGACAGGTGTTGAAAAAATTACCATTACACAACGACAGAGACGCGACCGAGGCGAGTATGGGGGCGACCACCTTCATGTTGACGGTTCTTGATATTCACCGGTACTCTGCAGTAAATGGCGACTACTAGTTTTAATGACAAGGAAAGGAAGGAATGCTGAGAGGGCGATGTTCTGTATTTGAACAGAGCTTAGAAAGTAAAAATTAGGTTCCTTCCTCGCATTCGATATGACGCAGTAGTATGAAATACTCGCGGATGTCGGGCTCGGCGGGAGATCGGCAGGGACAAACCAGCAGCGAATCTGGCGTGGAGAAGTGGGTTTTACTGTAAATTTGATGCGAGGGCTAGAATAACTGGTAGGTGAGTGACGATATATATTTGTGTTTCCTTCATTCACCATGTCGGAATTCACGTACGGCCGCTCAGCTTGTAGTGAAAGTGAGATTTGCGTGGTCGCTACTTTAAGCTTCGCTGCGCTGCGTGACGTCGGGTCTTGCGATTCAGTCTCTCACTCGTCGATGTCTGTTAGTGGTATCAAGGAGATTACCAGGGGACGCCGAGTTTCTTGGGAAGCCTAAATATAAGTGAATTTATATAAAGTTATGCAAAGTTATGAAGATCTTGCATGAGCACAGCCCTCTTGAGGAAAATCGGGAATGACTGTCCCTGTTGACAGCGCGTATCTTAGCCAAGAGTAGCTTTAATCCCTGTGGCAATCCTCTGATCTTTCAGAAGCCGGCTGGGGCTGCGCATGGCTGCAGCGGATGACCGGATTTCTCGGCGTGCACTCGCAAGTGCTGCAAATGCTTCGCTGCTCTCAATTTTCGTATCCCTCGTGCGCATAAACATCTCAAGAACTCTCTGCGGTGTGGTTGTGCGCATATCGTGTGGTGTTGATGGTCTTGGCGTCTAAAATACTGATGATGACGAAAGTCTGTGATGATGCCCAACCAGCGCCAGCGCCGCACCGGGAACTTCGGAAATGTGAAACGATACGTGTGGGAAACCGTCTTGTACTTCTTTGGTAATGTAACTCAACCACAGCTTGTACTCCCACCTGTATGTAGAGTACTTAAAGTATTTAAACCTTCCTGTTGTTGTACTTGTGTATCGAAAGTTGATGTTGAGACGTCTTTGCGTGGGTAGAGCATCGCACGCACATATCAAGTACTGATGCCATCCCTCTGCAAGCTTGGAGTGAAGGCCTCTTTAGAGTTTATCGCAAGCATCGATATCGAGCCACGTATGATCGTCGTGTGATGCGAATTCTGCAGAATGAGAGATCGCATGTTTATGTGCATCGTAAGAGGACTTCGTTTCAAAGCTTGCTTCTCGACGTTATCACACATGTTCTACTTGTTTTTCATGCGATGCGCGATTTTGAAGTAACTGACGGGTTCTAATCTGGTCATTGTCAGTTGTTTATCTTTTGAGAAGTTCTTCATACCTGTACTGTTGTAAAGTAGCGTGTTTGCTAAAGAGGTATTTGTTGGCCTCGTCAACTCTTATCTCAGTCCTATATTCCTTTTCTTTTTTTTACTGCTCGAAGAATTTGTTATCACGTTATTCGTCTGCGGTACATTCTCCTTATTCGAAGTTATCTCATTCTCAGCCGCATCCTTTAAGTTTTTCAGTATTTTCGGCGTTTACGACTTAGTATAACCTTATTTCCTATACCTACTCCCAGCTCTATATATATAGAGTAAAATAATATATAAGCTATAAAAATTCGAAAACTACTAGTAACTTAATAGAACGTCTAAGAAATTACTCGAAGGTTTTAATATAGTTTTATATTATAAATTAAGTAATTTAATAATTAAATAAAAAGAGTTTATATTATAAGAAAAATAAAACTAAAGAAAAAAAAAGAAAAGAATTCTCTTTTTTATATAAAAGTAAATAAATATAGATTACTTTAAAAACTAAGTAGTTTATAATATTATAAGTATTTTTAATATTAAAAGTTTTTATTCGAGTTTTAATTTATTATATTTTATAATAAGAAATTATAATTTTTAACTTTAATTTAAAATATTTTAATAATATAACTTTTAATTCT
>AIET01001459.1:0-86375 GCA_000292665.1 Helotiales sp. EF0021
TAGCTCTTAGAGTAAAAAAGAAGATATTTATATTCTTTTACTTTTAAATAAATAGTAGTAATAAAAGAATAAATTAAGTAGTCGAAGTATATTTAAAATACTATATTAACTATTAGTAAAATAACTAAATAGAGCTACTACTACTAGTACAGTTCGTATATAATAGCTCTACTATAGAAACTACTAAAACAACGCTATTTTATACTAACTTCGACTATAAACTCGTTATATATTAAAAGTCGAGAATTACTATAGTCGATAATAACTTTACTAGAATTTAAGTCTCGAAAATTAAAAAGCTATACTTATAACTTACTTTTAAACTCTAGTTTATATCTAAGTAAAACGCTTAGTATTATAATAAAAAGTATAGTTAGAAACTTATATTAAAAGAAAGAAATAGAGTTTATTTTATATAAAAAAATATTTAAACTAAGTAACTAAGTAATAAACTTAATTATAAGAAACTTAAGCTATATATAATTAAAAAAGTTAGAGAACTACTAAATTATAAGCTGTACCTTCTAAAGAGTATAAGAATCTATCTAGTTTTCTATATCTTACTTTTCGAACTTATACTGTCTAGAGCGCCTAAGGCGCTAGAGATTAAAATCAATTTAGTTAACTTAAATACCGAGTATAAAGTAGAAGAGATTCTAAACTATAAGTTAGTTAAAGAAAAGCTATAGTACTTAATTAAGTAAAAAGAATACCTATAGTTAAAAAATACCTAGAAACCTAGAGCCAATCTCAACTGCCCTAAGAAGCTAGCAGACTTTTATTGCCGAAATCTAAGTCTCGCTAGTATAGATTAGAAGAGTTAAATCCAGAAAGGACTACAGTAAGGTCTAGGTCTAGGGAAAAGTCTACAGAGGAACCAGCGGAGAAAGTAGGGTCGGACAAGGGTTCCGACAACGTAGCTTAGGCCACGTACTCGCGCTCGGCGCACTTACGCTCATTCTTCTCCTCCTTTTTAATCCTCTCGAGCTCGTTTAGCTTGTTTATCGAATTTAGGCCAGCTGCAATTATTTTCTGTTTTCTCTCAAGGAGGAAGCGCTGTTACTTCTGTAGGCAAAGGATCTTGGCCATCGCTAGCTCTTCCTCCTCCTACATCTTTGAAATTTGCGCCTCTACGGACTCCCAGTCTTAAACGGTAGGCATACAGTTGACGTCGCGGACGTCGCAGGATTTATACAGCGTAGTGCAACGGCTATAACGGGACAGCTTCGAGTTGCGAGGGGAGGTACAGCGTTTTGCCACCTTCTCTCCGGCATTTTCGCAGCGAGTGCAGGGAGCCATTTTCTTTCTAGTAAGATTAATTTCTCTGCCGAGAGCGATGTGATCGTTTCTTTTGTTTAAGCGTTCGGGTGGCATAATGAAAGAGGAAGACGGCCGTGGGCAGTCGTCGGGATTTCCTTAGGCATACTTAAGCGTAAGGGCACGCTAGGCTAAGAAGGGGGATAGTGTCACGATCACGGGACCTGGGGGACTCCTGGGAGCTGTGCGGCTCCCAGGATACATCCTCCCAGGAGCGCGCGTAGGCCTGGGAACGTAGGCGTTCCCTGGATCATTAAGTTAGTAAACAACCAGACGGCAAGCAGGCCGCGGGAACCTGCGACCCGGGGCCACGTGACATGCGAGCCTGCTAGACGGGCTCGCACTCAGGACGAAGGTCCTATATAGCTTGGGTCTTCACCCGTAGGTAGGAGCTTCGTGCTCAACTTCATAATAGCAATCGTATCCTTTTACTATTGCTTGTAACGTCTTGATTCTGATCAAGAACCCTTGTGTGACGCTTACTTCTATACAATACCAACCGACGGACCTGCGACTCGGTCGTACGAACCCAGGTACGTTACATCAATGTCAACAAGAAGGAAGCGAAGTTGAGTTGTCCTCATTAGGTCATGACGCCCAACGGGCCTGTGGATCGAGTGGAGAGGAAAACGATCCCATTCTAAGTCGGTACTGCACACTTGCCCAAGTTGCTTCGTGAGGAGCAAGACCGGCGACGAGAACCCCGCCATTCCCCGTTTCGTATAGACAGCATCTAGGAGGCTATACATTTCCATGTTTTCGAGGCATTCCGCTAGCGGAGGAGTAGAGGTCACTTACGTCCTCACGCTCGAGCATCAATAAACTAAAGATAGACATTCAGTGAAGGCTAAAACGAAGGCGGAGGATACAATTCGTGGGGCGGCCTACAATGGCAATGTTGCTGTGGAGAAAGCAGCACACTTCCCTCAATTGAATTCTTCGATACCTCTACCATCTACCGCAACATGTTAATTATGCAACACAACCCGGACGTTCTCCTTCCTCCAAACTCGGAATATCAATCGTCCTCATATTCTCAGACACTTCTTCAAGCTGCAATCGCCTCTGCCACCTTCTCCTCCTTCAACAACGCCACCAATTCCTCAAATCCCTTCAACACCTCCCCCTTCTGCCCTTCCCAAGCCTCCAAAGTCTTCTCTCCAAGCTTCCCCTGCACTGTCGAAAGCATCATCTCCTCTTTCGCCCAGGGCAACAAAACCTTCGTGCCACAACCTTGCCTTTCATGATCACGCCAATGGCGCGACTGGCTTCTTCGTTGGCGAAGTTGCCGCCGTGGACGCCGTAGCTGATTGCGAAAAAGGGTTTGGATGCGAATTCGTAGCTGGGTTGATGTTAGGGTTTTGTTTTGTTAGGGTGTTTGTTCATTGATCTCGAGCAGGGTGAAGTGGTTGGCGTTAACATTGAGCGGGCAGATATACACCTGTGGCCTTTTGAGATCGTTCTTGGCCTCGCGCCTGCAGTCGTTGATCTTCTTTCTCCAGCGACGAAGGGGGTTCGAGATAGGTGTGACCTTGCCGTTTGCATCTTTCTCGTGGAGTGGGACGCTGAGACCGAGCTGCACAAACACGGGCCTATCAGTCATCTCCAGAGCGGCTGCAATGTCCCAACAATTGAGCCATTCCCTGGAGCGGAGCCTGTCCAACATGTCATATGAAAGTTCGACTATACCATTCACTATAATAGAGTCGTCTTCATCGAGCGGGTGCTTGCCGAAAACGTGGCCGATCTCTTCGACGACACGCTGGATAGCACGCCAAACAAGAAGCGGAGGAGAAGCTACGCAAAGCCAGAGAAGAGGCAGACAGGAAGAGGACAGAGGAAGCTCAGGCACAAAAGAAGTTGAGATATATGGGTGTTTGTGCTATAGGATTTCGTTGGGTCAAGCAGAGGACGGGGTACCGATGTGCCGGGGGTAGTCATTTCGTTTCGAACTCCGAGCTAGGGGCCTAGGCGTTTTGATTGAGCGGAGATGCACGGGGATCAATCGTTCTGCTCCTTTATTAATGCCTCGCGAATTTCATGAAACTTGCACACCTACGGGTATTGCTGAATAAACGTGGGGTTCTGGTGTCATTTGTCTCGTCATTAGTATTCAAGTCACAAGCGTTTAGCAACGAAAAGGGGGGAGCAAATCATCAAATTGAATTTCGAGCCGCCAGCTACGACCAAGTATAACCATTTTGACTTTTTAGAAACAGAGCATTAGGTTTCATTGGAGGTGTGCAAAGGAGTTTGAAAAGCAGAACACGCCATGACAAATTCAGAGAACTTACTCGTACGCAAACATCAATACCATCAAGCATTTACCTTCATCGCGTCAGATGTAGAACATCGTATTACGCACATTCTCATGTATTCGCACATCATTCGGATCTGCCACTTGTCCGCCTCCGCCACTTGCTCCTGACATCACGCTGCCCGCTGGTGTGGCTCCGGGTGTGGCATCAAATAGCTTGCTTAAATAGCATCTAGCCCTCTCACAGACGAGATCCGCGTAATAGGCGGCAGGGCAAATACTAACGGCCTTAGTAGCGCGACCGAATAGGTAGCACATATTGTGCGTCAAGTCCTCGAGGACATCGGCGGCATTCTGGAAGGGAGGTTGCGCCTTCCGGCCTCGGAAGATCTCATCTAGGACTGTGTGATAGTGTGCTGGTCGCGCGGTTCCTTGAAGGGCAGTATGAGCTTGGAGGAAGAAGTCCCAATTCCGGGCTTCCGTGACACCGCGGTCGACAATGGTACCATTCTGAGGATTCGACGAGCGGTCTGCGTCTTCTTTCCTAGTTGGATAAAACCGAGTGTTGTGGCGTTTACCAACAATGATGATGGATATGCGGGGAAGCCCCTTTTTGAAATCACTTGGTGGGTAGAGTTCTTTGCACGCCTGTCGGAGAAGAGGTAGCTCTTGATCAAGAACGATTTCGTATTGCCCTTCGGACACACCATCACGGTAGATCAGGATATTTTCGGGGTAAGTTCCCTTATTCTTAGTCGCCCACAGACGAAGGCGTGACTTGAGCATACTGTCCAGGCCAGAGACCATCTCTTGTCTCGCAGTCTGGATTTGGAGGTCCGCTGGCCATTGTCCGAGCCATTGGTCTACAGAAGCCACGATTCCTGCCACGCTTGGCGCGTTCGATGCGGAGCCAGGTGAGGGGTGGGTAACGTCGATGCCCACGACCATGGTCTTCCCTTCTGCGATAATGCCGATTTTGTTATTGTCCAGGTACTGGTTTCGTCCGCCGAGCTTGAGGTTGAACTTAAGCGCAACATTAGCGTAGTACTGGTCGTTGGCCTTTGCAAATTTCGGGCCTAGCGTGCAGACGTTGAGAAGTCCCTTTTTGACATCGCACACAAACTTGATGCGGTTATAAATAGATGAATCAAGATGAGGTATGATGACAAGAATCAACTTCGGCGGAGGTTTGGTGGGATGGCTGACGAATCTTTGGAAAGCCGCATCAATATCCGCGTCAACATTGTCAGGGTTCAAGCTAATGCGCAGACCAGGGGTGTAATCATCTACGTCAACGCCGAGTCTTCTCAGTTTCTGTTGGAATGCGTTCAACGTGATACGTAACTCCTGCTCATTTCTCCATGCGTCGGGCGATCTCGGCGACAATATGAGGAGGTATGTCCAGGAAGAAAGCTTTGATCTTGTCGAAAATTCAACCTCTTGCATATTCCAGCTAGCAGATCGAGTCTGGGCAGTTTTGCCGTCTTTGTATCGAACATTTGGTCCCGTCAAGACCCGGCCTGGGACGGCGATAAGCTTAGGCGTAACAGCGGTGTCGAACTCAGCCTGACAAGGTAAGCCGTTTCCTCTCAGTACCACCACCGCAAGGTCAACTCACAAGTGTGGGATTTACCGGTGGTTCTATGCCAAGAAGTCGAGCGCCATTAGTGACAATTGATCGGGCGTTCGCGGCAGGTCTGCGCACTGCAAATCGTATCATCTGTTGTGTTTGACCTGGAGTCAGTTTCGCACCGCTTGGTTGGCCAGGTAAAACGACACAGACATCTGGAGGCAGATACGAAGGGTTCTGCCGGGTACCGACATTGATAACAGGCAGGCTGGGATCTGTCATAGTGATGCCGTGGGCTGGCAGATGCGTTAACCATGATTTCAAGTACACGGGGATAGGCAGACACCTTACTCCTTTGGAAGAAGTCATAAACGCTGATATAACCGCCGCCAGGTGGTTCAGGTCCTTCCTTGATAGGCTCCTTGCCCTTCTTACCTTTCTTTCCAGCAGAACTTTGTTGAGGCACACTCGGTTGAGACGTACTTGGTTGTCCTTCGGGACTACCGAGGTAAAACTTTACCTCTTTCGCGCCAGCAGCAAACTTTGGCACGATGGGAGGGTACTGTAACCCGTGGCCATCTCCAGGCGTTGCCAGACCCGTGATGGTCTTTATTCTGGGTATTTCGCGCCCTTCTCTGTTCTTCCTGATAATGTGGGTGACTCGGATGCGCACTCTCTTCAGAAAAGTGGCCAGTCTGGCCATGTTTCGGTCATTGTGGCTTAGATATGTGGATATCAATGGGCCAAGGAGGCCTTCCTCGTAACATGCAGCATGTTTCACCTGGACGTTGAGGAGGATGCGGCAGGTAGCAGACCGAACGCTAATAAAAAATCCTCTGATGGCCTGAAGCCCTCCTCCAAGACTCATCGTCTCAAAGGCAGCTGGGGCCAGTTCGAAGTGCTTATTTGCACCCACAGAGAAAATGTTGGAGGCGGATTTTGGATAGTGTCCCATGACGATATTGAGCGCTTGGATGATCTCGTCCTTAGACCCAAATAGGGTGCTTGCATGGCTGGAAGTTAGACAGTCCATAAGTTCAGAAACTGCGAGTGTGCCTGTGCTTTGGAGACGCAGCCTGTAGGCTTTGGCATTTGGTGAAGGTTCGTCTTCGTCTTCCGATCTGTACCGGACAAGGTATCCCTCTTCGTCGATGGAGAGCTCTGATCTACAAATCAGGTTTGACTTGTAGTCTGTTGCAATGCTATTCTTGTGTTCAGAGAAGTGTTCTTCAACAAGAAGCTCGATAACCCTCTTCGCCCTTTTGCCGGTCGGCACTCTTCCGACTCTAGTATCAACGGGTATAATCTCGATACTATAGCGAAACAACATCAAGTCCTTGTGCGCTACCATCTCAAAGTAATTCGCCCACAGAGTGACCTCCTTCCCTTGTGTTCCGTAGCCAGGCCTTGGAGGCAAACGTGTTTCGAGAATAGATTTCTGAGGTCCAGTACTCTTGAGCTGAACAGCTCTTACGGTCTCGTTCTCGATCTTTCGCACTTGGACATTATGTTCGAGATGCTCGCCAGGGCCGTGGCTGGGAAGACGTCAGTCGGTGTCAGTGGCTACCTTTGGTCAATAGAGCTGCTCACGAGAATACCTCTATTTCTACAGGACCGCCACGTCCGCCTCCTCCAAATCCGCCGCGAGGACCTCGACCACCCCGACTCTCAAAGCCCGCGACCTGAAACTGAGAGCCACGACCACGATCACTCGGAGGTCGGTCTCCACGTCCGCGACCGCGATCGTGACCATGGGCCGATAAACCCCGCTCTCCACGCCCGCGACCACGCCCGCGACCACGCCCGCGTTGGAATGGCTGTTCAGACATTGTGCAAGAGCAGACCGAAATTGAACCTGCAGACGTATGCCTGATCGAATTAATTTAATGTTTTGCACTAGCGAGGAGGTCGTTTCAAGCATTCTTACCCCGCTGTGAGCTTACGTCATGGAAGTCGGGATTCCTTTTTAGGTTGTCCGATTTAGCGTGGCGGACGACAATTGGCCTAGAATCAGCTTCTTTGGTAGCGACGTGGTAGAACGACACTGTATAAATCGGTGCCTAGCCCAAAAAATCATACACGTACATTTCATACTAGGAATTTCTAGCTAGAAGGTCCTCCCAAGTTGGCTGTTCGAGACCACCCGGCCAAGATGCCGCGCAAGCTCGTGCTCGAAGCTACCAGTTGGAGATGTTGGGAGAGAGCATGAAGGAAAATATCATCGTTGCAGTATTTAACACTCTCTATTATATTATTATACGTTATTAATATAAGCAGATGGATACCGGGAGCGGGAAGACGTATATGTAAGTGGCCTTTATGTCACCTGGATGTATTTGGACTTGCTGGAGTCATCATCCCCGCCAAGGCTTCTTGAGTACGGCAGTGTTAACCAAGAGATATAGAGCAGTTCTTCGAATTATGACCGAACTCGAACGCTGCCCTCTAGAGAAGGTATGCTTCGTCTGCAACAACAATACGATTTCTGAACCCTTCATAGCTCGTCTGGTTCTTGGCCCCGACAGTGGCGTTATGCACACAATAGCATGAAGTGATATCCACCCAAGTTCCTGCCGCCAGGACACGGCTGCTGATCGGCTCTGATAACGTGGATCGTTGGAGCGAACAACGGATCTGGGACGCTGCATTGAAGGATGTCCAGATTGTCGTGTCGATACATGCGGTTCTCGCCGATGCCTTAAGTCACGGATTCGTAGGAATGTGGAAGCGGGCGCTATTGATCTTCGATGAAGGCAAGTTGCTTCTCTAGGTCCCCTGACGCTGTTCGCTGACGTCGCAAGCTCATCAATGTGCGCGGGGGCATCCAGGAAACAAAATTATGCGTGACTTTTACTATCCTACGATCAGAGGGCAGGGTCGCCATGGAGTCCCTCATATTTTGGGTCTAACAGCCAGTCCTATTGTCAGATCGAAGCTGAGCGAGCTTCCGTTCGTTCCCATACCCTATTGAGTATTGTTACTAACATATGTAGAACGATTGAAGCAAATCTTGACTCTATTACTAGAACGCCCTGCCTCCAACGTCAAGAGTTGTTAAAGTATGTTCATCGCCCAGTACTAATTAGGCTCACTTACCTACCACCGGACGAAACCTGGCACTGTAGTAGTCGCGCACTCCAAGGCCTGATCTCTATTTGCATGACAATAGATATTTAACAGAATCCGTACATTCTTAAGTTGAAGGCCGAACCTTAGAACAGCTGGAAGTTGAGGAAGCTACTCTTGTCTGGTAAAACCTACTGTGCCGAGCAGCTGAACAAATTCTGCAGCAAAGCCAGGCACATTTATGATGAGCTAGGACAGTGGGCGGCTGATTATTTTATCGCGGAATCGATTCGAAAGTTACAGAAAACGGTCGACACTAATGAAGAGATCTCTTTCGGATTAGAAAATGACGAGAAAGCCTATCTTCTGGGCATGCTCACTCAAGGACCTAGGACCGAACAAGGACCTGATCTTACCACTGTTGATTATCTTCAAATCTTCGCCAAGGTCAACAGCTTGATTTCTTTCCTCATCAAAGAAGAGCATGGCAAGTTTTCTGGACTGATATTCGTCCGCCAGCGCGCCACAGTCAGCGTCATGTCCAAACTCCTATCCACGCATCCGAAGACAAGAGATCGATTCCGCTGTGCGCCTTACGTTGGCTTGTCGAACAGTGCCAACCGGAAGCAGAATATTGGCGAGCTGCTCGACCCGCGTGACCAGTCCAGAACGTTGGATGACTTCCGACAAGGGCGGACGAATCTCATTATCGCTACTGACGTCCCAGAAGAGGGGATAGATATTACTACGTGTCACTTGGTAATCTGTTTCGACAAACCACCTAACCTGAAATCATTTATCTAAAGAAGAGGGAGAGCTCGGCAAGAAGAATCAACCTTCGCCATCATGCTCGCCGATGATGATGTCTCAGCCTCTCTAAACAGCTGGCAAGAATTAGAGGAGGAAATGCTTCGAGTTTATCAAAATGATGCCAGGTTGTTGCAGGAAGTTTTCAACCTGGAAACCATCCAAGAAGACGTCGAGGACGAATTCCGAATCGAATCTACTGGGTAAGCGACTGAGAACCTACTTTGGAGCTATACTGACTCCAAATTCTAGAGCACTCTTAACTGCTGAGTCGGCGGTAGCACATCTGTACCATTTCTGTGCCATGCTTCCTCACCAACGATATGTTGATATCTGTCCCGCTTTTACTTTTGCAGAAGACGCAAAGACCCATCGGATTAACGGGACTGCAATTCTCCAGTCGGTCTGGTTGTTATGTGTTTTCAATGTCGACGGCAAGGTTCCTAAAGTAGAAACGGCCCCAATACAGTGGTGGACCGTTACTTATGACCAACAACAGTCGCCGTAAGCTATTCGCCCTTCTCATTTGATATGTCTCATTGACATCGATCGACAGGATATTTACCGAGCGTCGCATGAATGGCAAATCCTTCACGAACCGATACCCATGGGGAGGGAGGGATAATGAATGGGAATATCGTTTGGAGCAGAGGGGTTAGAGAGAGGAGAAAAGGGAAAGGGAATATAAGTAAAGAGATGTGTGAGAACGTGTAAGAAGATGGGTGAAAGATATGTGAGGAGATAGGTATAAGACCGTAAGAAGATGGGTAAGAAGATAGGTGAGAAGATGGGCGAGAGGAGAGGTGAAGACAAGAGGGAACCGGTTATTTATGGAATACGTAGCCCTGGCAAAACGTAGGCGGCGTAAAGCATTCTTAAGGCAGAAAAAGGTTCTACGCATAAAGATAGGCAGACCAAGACAGTTGTCTAGGAATTAGAGTACCGTAGGAACAGATTTGGGACCCCTGGCTGGGAAAGGGGGCCTTTTCGGGCCCCTCGTTAAAAGTTGACGATATCTAGTAAGATGGGTAAGCTGACTTGAGCAGGCATAAGCCGAAGCTGAGCCGGGCCTGAGCCAGCCTGAGCAAAGGTAGCGCGAGATTACGTGAACTTGATGGGTGGGAGGTGTCGAGATTCCGGATATGAAATAGTAAATACCCAGACCTGCTTTCGATGGCGCGCACGACTCCAAAGCTGCCCAACATAATCAGCAACTTTCCATCACTTTTTACTAACCTTTCGTAGGTGTGAACAATCGGTAGCGCGACGTTGCGATGCTGTATTCGCTCTGGTCATTGTCATTCATTCCATCCACCATGGCATGAAGTAGGGAGAGAAACAAAAAAAAGACGAGCAGAAGTCAAGGTTTGAAACGTCGAGTGAGATTAGGTTTGGCCGTTGGATGAGGAGAAGTGTAAGCCTTATCGAACCGAGCGTCAGCAATAAACAATCGTAGATTCCTTCTAAACAAAAGCGAGATCACAAGTTGGAATCTCAACTCAATTTCTGTCAAACTCTCCTCGATAACTTCCCATCTGGGAAAGAGCCGTTTCACATGGGCGGCACCTTTCCCATGCATTGCTTACATAAGCAAACCGCCCCCACCTCCAACGACATATGCATCCAACCAACCTGATTCATCATCATCCCTATGATTACAACGTAATTGAGATGCCTTGAAACACGATGCGACGACCACGGGCAGGCAAGGGGGTGATAACTTCTGTAAGTCTTTAGCGAAGGTCATCTGTGCATCACCTGGAGCAGGTCTAAGGTTACCTACTTAGGTAGGTATCCATCAATTGGACCACGTGCTTCATTCCATGGCTTTGCACCTCTGATTCTTCTGATATTTTACTTACAATAACTTAGGCTACTTCAACTCACCAACCCAAGCGGTCTTTAAATGGCCCTAAATTATCTCAGCTCAAGAAAACACAATGGACAGAAGACCAGTTCACCCGAGTATGGATTCATGGACTCTCAAACCACGCAAAGCTCATTGGTTCTGCAATCTCTCGCAGAGAAGCACGTCCGCCTTTGACGTTTCTCGTTCACAACAACAGACGGCTTCGGGAATTCACAGAGGTAAATACGCGTATCGAGGTCATGGAGCACGGCGTGCGCCATGTTGCAGAAGGATTCGACGTCGAAGTAATGGCATTGCCACAAGCCACGATGGTCCATCGTACTGTCACCAATTCTCACCATCAATTCATGACTTTGGGATGGAACACGTCTCGAACGCTTGATACCCAAGTAGAACCCGACTTCGAGCCCTACGATTGGAATCCTCAAAACGTCAAGATAGACCATGCTAGACCTGTGCACTTCCAGGGAGATGCCACCCCTTTAAGCTTCGGGCATGAAGACCAACGGAAGATGATCAACGAATCTCGCATAATCCCACAAACCATCGACCTGTCCAATGTCACGGCAATGAGCAACAAGGAAGCTTTCATGAGCCAGGAGCCTATAAGAGATTATGTCATGGCAATGTCGGCACGACATGTTATCCCAGTCCTCTCGAAGAATAAACACCGTTTTCGGCCGGACTCGACCATTTGTTTTCTTCAAGGTGGAGTTGGCCTGTTGGAGCAAGTTGATGAGCAAGTATTTCCAGATCCAGAGACACGACCTGGTTATTTGATAGGAACTATGAATCACAATTTGGTAAGTTCCCTCTCGTATAAAACCTCTCACTAGGGTCATCTCGTGTTTAGATCCTGAGATGTATCTCCAGCGTGACACGTGGTCTTCACAACACTAGGATTAACTTCTTTTCAATTTCTAGTGGTCAAGGAATAGTATTACGCACTCAACACGTCCACAAGCAGACTACATTGCGGACTTTGTTGATGACTATACTGAAAAGGACGTAAATTGGCAATGGGAGTCGCCTTTCCAAATCCACCACAATATGGAAGGCCCAGGGTCATTACGCCTCGGTCCAGTCAGCTGGGACGTCAAACACGAAACTCGCAAGCGATTTGAGGAACGCCAAAAAGCAGCAAGTTATCTTACAGGTGTCCTTCTCGGAGCTCCAGGTCTGGGGACGGAACTTCTAACAAGGGATCATCTCCTCAGTCTCCGTCTACTCAATCAAGCTCTCAAATCAGTTGTATATCCCATGACATTGATTTACAATTGTTGTAATGGGGAAATCCTTCTGGGTGAAGATAGAAAAGCTACGGCACGGAAACTGATTCGAGAGATTGCAGCTGTTATGACGCCCATCATACCACACTTGACATACGAGCGACTTGTGGCATATATTGGAAACTTCATTCTGAATCCTCCAAGTACATCGAATCCGCTGTTCGGAGCTGTTATAGCAGGCTTCCAAACCATGTTTGATGTGAGTTCAAATCTATCCCTTGAACCATCTCTTTTTAAGCTACATACACCGAGACCATCCATCGAAGGGTTTTCTTGCGAATGCCGTTGCTAAGCTGAGAATTAGATACCCAATAATTGGATTGTCAAACGTGGAGCACAGATGTCCCCTCCTCTATTGTGTCCCGAGAACCGAAGGATAATAGAGGAAGTATACGCCATAGCAGCACAAGTGAAAGAGTACCGGGTACAAAAGGAGAAGGAAAGATTTGTAGGACATTGGCAAGAACATAAGCCGCAGACAAATCAGTCCTCGGACGAACAGACGTCACGGAACATAGGAGCACAAGAGCAAGAAGAGGCGACAGATGAGAAAGAGGATGCGATAGGCCGGGGTACAAGACGGTACAAGACTTCTGGTAGGGGGTCGCCTTCCAAGCCGGACGACGACGAGTCTGCGATATCTGGACTGGATGACAATACACCAAGAGACCCAGCGCTTGATGGCTGGGGTTTAAATTCGCCAACCGAGGCATCACGCAAAACAGCTAGAAAATCAACCATGGGAATCTTAAGGGCCGGGAGGAGATTGAAGCTAACGGCCACCCAAAGAGGACGTTCGAAACCTCCTATTCGAAGCGTACTCGCCATCCGAAGCTTAGTAAGATATACTGGTCAGAAGCCAGGACGAACAACCAAAGCCACTACAGGAGCCGAGGAAGGACACCCAGAGTCAAGCAACGCAGACTCAATGTCACAAGTCGACGAGCAACCACAAGAGGTGAAGCAATCACCTGTGCAGGGTCATCACTTGGTTGTCCCAGCAGCCAATAAATGGGCAGAAGATCAAGCTGTGCAGATTGCGTTGAAGAGACTTCTGGAGGCTAAGAAGGAGTATGAGAGATTGGAGGCTATTAGGTTGTCTAAGAATGGCTCCGACACTTCAGGGTCGTGATGAGCGTGGATCTTGATGGAAGTCTGAGAATAAATATGAGAGGTCTTCAGATGCTACGAGGTGTGTTCTGGTTAAGTCACCAGCTCATTGGGTGGTGTCTCAGACAGGAAGATCTAAATTGAAAAATTAACAGGCATTTTGAGGTTTTATAGTGAGCGATTTCAGCGTGTTTTGCTTTGTATATATGAACCCATCATGTATAGTGCGTCTTGAGATGGCACAATGAGAAGTCCACATACTTCCGCGCGACACCTTAATGAATCACTTGTCATCTAGAACCTCATGTGACTTCGCACTGACGCACACTCCCAAGGTTCACTTTATAGTTGTGAGGCAAATGCTCTTCATTGGTTTAAACATCATCAATATGTGATCGAAGTAAAAGGTATGTACAAAAGTCTTCGTCGAACCTAAGCCAAAAGTCCTGATCAAACCCGTGACCAACCAACCGTCAAAATCTCCGAAAATGAATCTCTATAATGAGGGGTATCAGAATTGAATCTCCTATCCTCTCCCCCAAACCACATCCACATCAATCTACAACACCCACCCAAACCACCTTCTCCACGCACTCTCCCTCTTCTCCTCCCTCTTCCCCAAACCCGTACACTGAGCAGCGTACTTCCTCTCCGTAACAGGATTAGGAACAACCCCCTTCTCAATCCCATTCAAGAACCCCCATCCCCCGGGCCCCTTCGCACTCCACATAAAATACCCACTACTACTCTCCTCAAAAACATCCAACTGCGCCTCCACAAACCTCCTCATCTGCTCCACCATCTCGTCATTCAGATCCTCGAAATTTGCGCTTTGGCATTGACATCCATATGTTGAGCAAGAGGTACCTGCTGTGGTGGAACCGTCGGGGTTGACGCAGATGTTTGTTGCTGCCGACCATTCACCTACGTAGGTTGGCATTATGGTGTTTGCGAGCGCGAGATCGGTGGACCAGCTACAGGCTTTGGAGATATGTTGGGTTTGAGTCAGGGCGTTATCTTCGTCGCTGAATAATTGGTAAAGATGAGTATCTATACCAAAAGTCTTCGGTCCAGATGTCAAAAGTGAAGAGGCGACATCCGTCCAAGCTGTAGCACCTTGAAACGCGTCATGCATGACCACTACCAGATTCGGGTTCTTAACTTGTGCTTTTACGGCGGAATAAGCGTCTTGAGCCCAGGATTGGGTGGTGGAGAACTTATTGTTGCCATAGGAGATGGGTTCATTTGTTAACTCTAAACCAACGACGACGTCGGCGTATTCCATGCTTCCGTATTTCTCGGCCATGGTTTCTAGGACGGAGATTGAGGCTGCGAGGTTGGAGGTAGTTTGCCAATCGACTGAGCCGGCGTGACCGGAGTTGTCGAAGCCGTTTTGAGAGCCTGGGGAGCCGTGACAATCGACCCAGACGTACATGCCAGCTGAGCGGGCCCATCCGATTGCTTTCTCGAGATAGGCGTCTGCTCCAGTCAGGTACGGGGTGCCGGTGTTGTTGTATGCCCAGAAGCCGATGGGGATGCGGAGAGCGTTGATTCCCGTGGCGGCGAGAGCTTTGATATCGGATTCCGTGAAGAAGGTATCCCAGTGTTCTTTGAGGGCTGAAGAAGCGCCCGAGATTGAATCGAAGGTATATTGGTCTTTAGCGTCAGAGAATGAGCCAGTGAAGACGTCACTGTTCATCCATTTCTCGAGGACAAGCCAGCCACCGAGGTTGACGCCACGGAGGAAGGGAATTTTGGAGTGAGAACCAGAAGTGCTTGTTGATGATGTTGATGGGGGTGTTGTAGAGCTTAAGGTGACCGACACGAATGTAGAAGATGGCTTGTATGTCGCGCTCGAGAATCCACTTGAAATGGTTGTGGCCTGAGTCTGTGCTGAAGACGAAGTAATAGATGTTGTCGGGAGAGCTGCTGATGAATTATCTTGAAGTGAGGAGAATGGAAGGATCGAAGTCTTCGATACCGGAATGGAAGAGTTGCCCTTGGTATGATGATGTGTTTGGTTTCCGCCAGAAGTACCAGTAGGACGAGGATAACCGCTACCGCTACCAGTACCATACCCTGACCAGAAAACGCCAGAGGGTATTCCAGAACCAGAAACTGCGCCAGAGTAGAAGACTCCCGCTGAGATGCTTGTGCTTGTAGGGAGTCCGGAATAGACGACACCTCCCCATGTTCCAATAGGCATTGGAACAACTGTCATAGTGCTCATAACCACGACTGTTGAGACCGAGGGTGCAGTGGATGCTGCCTTTTTATGAATCTCGCCTCCGGCTGCCAACTTTTCTGCAGCTGTAGCGGTGGTATCATAGGCCTCGGTGGTGAATGCTTGCTTCTTGTATCGAGCAGCCGCTGGATCTGAAAGGAAGAGAAGTGCCACCAAGGCCGTTGGTAGTATAGTCCGCATCTTGAGGTTTGATTTGAAGACGAGCTTCTATAAACGAAGGTGTATAGATGAAGGTATATCTAGTACTCGAGTGATTGTGATTCGTAACTTGAGGCTTGTGAATCGATATGCTGATGGTTTTAAGGCTCTGCCTTGTGAATGAGAGAATGTCTGTCGCAGACAGGAAGTTTTGATATGTGATGTGTATAAGAAAGAGAGACCAGCCGCAGGCAGGGCCGAGAATTGTGCTGATAAGTCGAGAGGCAGTAAACGCCCTTTGTATATTCGACAGAGATATGTATCTCAAATGCCTCAGTAACTGCCCCTTGGATATCGAAATCTCAAAGATTGTAGCTGGCGCGTGAGCGATTGGCGTGCAGATGGCAACGCGAAGAAATGTAGATGGAAATTGGTCCAAGAAAAGAATGTCTGCGAAAGAACGTAATGACGACGTGAAGCCACAAATGCAAATGCAACAGCGACGTTGAAGGAAAGAGAACAAAAGGACCTACCGGCGCCCGCCCGTACATATGTAGAGAAGGATCATGGGCGCGAAAGTGCCTTTCTGCACCTCATCAACTCAGTCCCACTTCGCCCCAATTATCATCACTTTGAAACTGGAGATACAGGGAGTCTGTGAATCAATTCAGGGACATCTCCATCGTGATTGGGGGATCGTGGCTGTTTGGTTTCGGCACAGGGATCAGCATAAGCTTGTCCGATGAAACGAGGGTTCAGCCGCTGTGAACACGATCCTTGGCCGTGTGACCTTGACGAGTAAGATTATGCCGGCGAGAAGATGCTTCGAAGATCCGATGGTCGAGAACAAAAAGCTCGGATGAAGTGATTGAGGCGAAGGAGCCCCGAGAGCCCCTGAGCTTGACTTTATTTCAGGTGGCGCCATACAGAGTGAAGCATCCCAGGCGGCTATCGTGGTCCGTGGAACATGCGGAGATTAACTTTTGAGATCCTTCCCTTCCATCCTTCGCTGCGGTCTGTGAGTTAAAAGTACTTCCGTACTTCGTGTCGTTGGAAGAAATTGTTTCCATGTAAGGCTGTTGGAAAATGTATAAATAAAGATTCATGATTTGAAGGAGGAACTTCTTACGGGAGTCCGACTAGCGCCATTGCGAATCCGAAGGGTCTCTAACACATGTGACCATCCCTCCCTCAACGAAAACTGGAAGTTAATACGAGGAAGGATCAATCTGGAAGAGGACTCTGTCATCCTATGCAGAGTGGCAATTACTGCTCTAATTGCCACACTTATTGCTATTTCCGTATATTTCGTTGTGTAGGATTCGGTCCTCCTCGTTTTGCCGAAGATTGCAAACGGCCAGGAGACCAGGGGAGTTCAACCATTATATTCCATTGTCACCAGCTGATGACCGTGTTTCTCTCAACCCACATCCCATCCTCTGGATCTTTCCCAGATGCCAAACACTTCACTTTGGCCCTCCTATTCGCCATATCAAGGCTCTCGATTGTCACTCCACAACATCTCTTATCCTTCCGCAGATACTCATCGTCTTCATCCATGCCTTCCTCCTCAATACCCATAGCCCACAAGGCCAGCCTTCCCGCAGCATAATTCCAGAACGACTCTCTCCTTGGATATTCCAGCAACAGCTTGATAGCTTTTCGTCGAAGAGCTCGTTGGGGACAGCGCCAGGCGATGCTGAAGAGGGGCCAGATGACTTCTATCTCGAAGCTATAGACATGGCTCTTGTTGCGAGCGAGACTGAGAGGGTGTAATATAACAGATTCAGATAATTAATACATTTTCTCAAAGGTAGACATGAAGTTTCTCATGTCTGGCTCTCTATCTTTAACAGCAGCAGACGACAAGAAATAAGGTAGTGGAGCTCTAGACCTGCTACAATCTGCGTATCCTGGTCCGTTGGAGCTTTTGTGCTTGCTTGGAGACAAAGAAAGGCTTCTCTCCATCTCTGTAATTCAAGCATGTGTGTGGCGTGCTCTGTTTCGTATTCGTCAGGGACTGGTACCAGGACGTCAAACATGATGACGCCAGTCGGGTCGGCTTGCAGATTCATCGAGGACATGAAGTGAAGCATTCGTCGTCCGATGAGCATTAAGTAATTTCTTGCTACCTTCCAGTCTGCAAAGCTCTTTGGCATCGCATCGATCTGTTTTTGAGCAGCGTTTTTCAGTTTCCCATGCTTTTCGGAAGTTCGAGAGTCAATGAAAGACACGGCTTGAACATCCAGTCTTGTGAAGACATTATATAGTTCGTTTTCCACCACCGGATATCTCGAAGCCTCCTCCGTCTTGTCGGAAACTTGGGCCTCAAGCAAGTCAAGGGCGATGGTTGCTTGTTTGATAGCAGATTGGTAGTCTCCGCAGTAAGTCTCGACGCAGATGATCACAAGACAAGTGATGAGAGTTGTCCTAAGATCTTGCTTCTCACTAAGTGCAATTTTCCTCATCGATTGAATGGCTTTGTTGTATTGCTTTAGTGCGAATTGGTGGTGTATTTGAGCCTGCTGTAAATTTTGGGGTTCTTTGCGAGTGTACGGGTAGCCCAAGGCATCTGAAGTAGACTGCAAAGCTGCTAGAGCAGTGATGGCATGGCGTATCTGTATAGAATCAGCTGTAAAATCCCAACGGTAAGGAGGGTCCCATGTCCATAGCACCAAGCGACAATCTGAGATCAGAACAGCTTATCTTGAACTACCAAAACACTTTCAAGATGCTGCTTGAGTTTTGAGAACTTACCGCCATATTCCGCTCACAAGCTTGCAATACCACTCTGCCCCACAAATCCGCGTCAAAATATCCCGACAGCTGTGGTGCCATGCTACCACAGAATAGCTGAAAATATTTATGTTCTCGCTCATCCTGATCCAATGGTTGCTTGGGTTGATAGAAGATTGGTTGCCAATCAAAGGACATCTTGGGCATCAGATTTTTGTTGCCGTTACTCTGGCTCATTTTGGGCTCGTAGCCATCACATTGGAATCCGAATTTGGCGCAACGGATGCAATGTGGTTTAGTCTCATCGCATTTGACTCGTCGGGTTCTGGGGTGATCTCAGCCACCAATGACTGAAGAAGGGGCAAGGCAAAGACTCACTTGCATGTATCGCATCCTGTTCTTGACTTTGGCTTGCTCGCTCTCGAGCGCGGCTTCTTGACCGTCTTCTCAATCTGATGCATCAGATCTTGTTGGTTTTCAGTCCGCTTTCGTCAAAAGGTTCCGTAGCAGCTGCAAATATTGGTTTAAAGTCAGAATAAACGGAGGAGATGATATATGGAAAGAAGCCTGCATCTCGAGTTCCAAGGCTTGTTCTTATGTCCCGATACAATGGCACAGCCATGTTCGGTAGATGTTTTCCCTTCTTCGGCGGTTATAGCGAGGAAGTATTGCGAGTCGCTGGCTCGTAAACGTGCGTCCTGAATAGGAAAGGCTGGGCATCTGCATGTCAACCTTTTCTGGTTGGACAGCACCGTTAGTCACTGCCCCGTCATTGCTCGAAATGTCCAATAGTCCTTTGAATCACGGAAACACGAGCTTACTGAAGATTTGCGAAAATGATTCCTCATCAACCTCGACGTCCTTTACATAAGGTGAGATCTGGCTGAGTAACCGTGATTGTCACAAATCGGTAGTTCGGCTCATGGTAATCATCAACATTTGTGTAGTCTTTGCGTTCCTTCCGATGCTGGCCGCTCCAATCCAAGCCAGCACAGGAGTCAGCTGAGTGTCCAAGATCTCACCTTGAATTTGCCAGTAGCTAGGCAAATGCATTACACAAAGAGAACTATGGTTTTGTGTCTTTTTGATCCTCTGCTTCTTGTTCTTTCTCCTTACTGCGAGACACATTTGCTTCAACGACAAAACCAAGCATTAATCGTGAAACGCATAGCCGGCATCCAAGAAGCAACCAACAAGCAAGACATCGAGACTCTCCTCTCGAACTACATGATGAAGGAATGGAATACTCAGACTATGGTAATTCACCTATAACCACCCTAATACCTTATACTCATTCGTCCAGGCGCCTCAGCTCTAAACATGAGCAAACCCATCCTCCGCTCCTCCTTCACCACCTTCTTCACCACCTTCTTCACCAATACCGCCGATCTCGTTGTCTCCATGTCGCCGTGAGCGGAACCAAAGATTTCACCACTTGGGAATGGAACCTTACTTTTAGCTATACTAAGGCGATTGAGCAAGTAGTACCGACCAGAACTTGGGGGCTGAGAAGGCGGGTAGGAGAGAGATCAGGATGGTGGGTGTTAGTCTGGCTTGTGTGGGGGAAGGAAGGGAAATTATACAAGAATCATAATTATCCGAAGGCTGTGGAGAGTTTTGAGGGGAGATGAGATGATGATGTTGATCGGGTATGGCTGAGAAGAGAATCATGGTGGCAAGCGAACTTGACAAGTATTGGCTATATAAAACGTTATTAATTCCTCTAAAGGCTCTGTCATAATCTGAAGGCATCCCAGAAGCTTACACGTCTGCGACTGTAATCGTTCTTTGACAATATTACCAGCTAGAGCTGCCACCCAAGCTGTTTTCCCACTTGGGACATCACGATATTTGAGGCAACGTGAAAGAGTTATTTAAAGGCTTTTTTAATCTCTGAAATCCAGACAACGATCCCAACTCCATTTTACCCTGCCAGCTGCAACTATTCTGCAGCACGTATGATACAAATCGAACGCCAGAAGAAATATGCAAGCCGCACCAGCAATATCCAGGAGCAGCACAAGCAAGTCATCCAACCCAAACCAATCATTGATCAGAATCAATCGCTATCGCTTTCCTCGACCTTCTTGCCCTCCTTTTTTGCCTTCTTCTCTTTCTTCTCCTTCTTCTTGCGTTTGCGCTCAGCTTTCTCCTCGGCTGTCTCACCCTCGTGACGCTTTCGCTTCTTTCCACTGTCTTCAACACCGTTGCTGATCATCGAGACATCAGCAATCGAGGTATCGGCATCGACCGGAGGAAGCGCTGGAGCAGCCATAACATCTTCCTTAGAGGTGGTTTCAGCAACGGGAGCAGCGGCTGAACCATCTAGAGGAGCATTGAAATCTGTGTACTCGGTGTTCCATTTCGAGGGAGTGGCTTCATTGGGACGACCATACTTGTCAAGCTTGCCATCTGCCTTCATCTTCTTCTTCTCAATAGCCACAGGACCGAGACCCCATCGTCGAGGATATAGATCTCGCTCCATGATGCAGCGCTTGACTTTAGCTACAACGCCGTGGTCACAGGTTGAGAGCTCGACTGTGGACATTTGGGCAATTCCTAGCGCAATTGCTTCACCTTTGGTGGTCATGAGAACGACCTCTTCATGTACCTCAATACCGGCCTCTGGATTTTAGATTAGCAAAAGTATCCCGTTGGGGCTATAGCAAAAACGTACCATATCGAAGTAAACCTGGAATCATGAGTTTAGCACCGTAGCATACAGCGTTGACTGCGCTGTCCTTAACAACAATTCTCTTGTATGTTGTGAGCAGCGTCTCCAAAGGTGCAATCACTCTTCTCAGATAAGACTCATCCCGCGTGTTATCCTGCATCCATTGAGCATCCAACACATCGTGAAGGGTAACCATGTTCTCTTGTTCATCCATGGCACCACTTCGCACTCTGCGCAGCTCCTGCATATGAGCTCCAACACCCAACAACAAACCCAAATGCACACATAGTGTTCGGATATATGTCCCTGCTTCACAGCTGACCCAGAAAACCCCCAAGTGTCGGTCATTGTCGAACTCGTATAGCTTGCTTTCGTGGATGGTTCGGATACGAAGTTGTCGCTTGACCGCCGAGATCAAAGGAGGCCTTTGGAAAAGGGCACCGGTCAAGGTCTCGAGAGCGCGCGCGAATTGAGCTTCACCACCTGGCAGCTTATCGTGTAGTCTGATAACACAAACGTATTCCTTTCCGGCACCTTGTTGAGACTTCACAAGCCTGGTCGCGCGATCTATGCAAACAATCAAGCATCCCGTAACTTTGGGATCCAATGTGCCGCTGTGACCAGTTTTCTCGACTCTGCAAAAATGTCAGTATAACAATATTGAACGTATTGCAGATAGCATATACCTCAACATGCGCTTTACCCACGCGACGACTTCGTGACTGGAAGGATTCGAGGGCTTGTCGAGGTTAATGACACCGGAGGAAATGTAGGATTTGAGGTCTCTTTTCAGTGGCGTGCAGCCATTGGGAATGGGTGTGAAGTGTCCGGTACGAACAAGTACTACAAATTAATCAGTATGGCTTCATGAGCGCTATTGTTCGACATACAATTGTTGTAGTTCTTAAGCAGTAACGGCCAGGAGCTGGTATCAATGGCTGGAGTTGCAGCTTCAGGCTTGATGGTGTAATCCACCTCTTGTTCTTTTTTCGACAGTACCATAGCCATCTTGCCGATGTGTGCTTCTGAGAAGCTCGACCTTTACCGTTCCTTGTGGGTTGAGGTTAAGTTCTGCGCCGACTCGGGAATTCGAGATTCTCTTTCGAAAAGATTAAATTTTGGGCCGATTAAGATATTACGCTAGTACAATTGTGCGTTAGCACCATCACGTGGACACACCCCTCTTTCCAGGTGGGTTCTGCCTCACCTGGCATCCTCTCAGTTCCTGGCCGACGTGAAAGTTCTGGACAGCTGGAGTGAGTGCGTTTCAATCCACGAAGTCTCTGATTTTTGGGAGGGCGCGGCATAATTGCCCCGTAAACCACAGAAGTTTGAGATAAAAGGCGAGAAATACTCAAGCTACACCACTAGGACCTGGAGAAAGGAAGAGCTAACGAGAGCCTCAAGAGCATATCACAGAATCAAGTCAAAAATACATGAAGGCACAGAATTGGTCAACACCCTTTTAATGGGAATCTTGTGCCTCAATTCCTACCCAATGGGTATCATTCTGTACAGATTTCTCCAACGCCATGTAAATGCATCATCCAGAGAACTCCGTGATTGTGACAATGCAAGGCCACATGAAAACGCTTCGACCACAAACGCCACAAATGCCTAGGTATTACATACTTCAAGAGGAGCTTCTGCTCTTGCTCTTGATCTTCGATATCTGCTTCCTGTACCATTCGGCCCCTTCGTCCATCTGTTCCCGAATTCTCTTCGATCGAGCAAGGATCGCCTCATCTATATCATCCAATACCCGCTTCTGCTTCCCATTCTCTTTCACCGATTCGACATCTTTCTCAACTTCAACACTCGGCAGTTGCTCCTTGAAGTCGGGAACCGCCTTTGCTGGTACACCTCGGGCCCATGCTTTGACGCTCGATGAGCGTGGAGTATCCGCCTTGGTAATGCCATCGAACGAACGCTTCTGACGAAGCATACTTTTAGCAGCAGAAGTCGCAAGCGGAGCTCCACCAGGCATCGTAGCGATGCCTCGAGCCTTGAGACGGAAGTAATCAGTCTTGACACCGCTTTTCTGGGGACGCTCAGCAGAACCAGTGTAACCTGACATGAGGTGTATTCTCGATCCACCACTAAGATATGAAGGATCGGAGAGGATCGAGCGATTGAGTGGATTTTCCGATCTGCCACGCTTATGTTTGTTGCTGGAAGTCATGCTACTCGAGGTTTGCTGAGATGACCAAGAGCGTTTGTTCGGAGAGCTCTTCTGTTCCTGTTGCATGACAGCTCTGATCTCGTCCTGCACGATAGAACGAAGCCTCTCCTCTGGATTGTGAACCCCATCCAAGACGCCGGTGGCATCCAGAAGACTGTCTAGGCTTTCACGTCTTTCGTGGCTCTCCCGTCTCTTCGTAGTCGTAGAAGCCCTAAAATCCTCCACAAGATTCGCCTTCTCCGCGGCCTTGGACGCTCTCATACTCTCCGCCATTTCTTTCCTTGCCTTCCTGGCCGCTCTTCCTCTTCGCTTCAAACCTGACACACGCGCTAGCTCTCGCCACTTTTGGCTGTACCTAGTAGCCAAGCTCCTGATCCTGAACTGGTCTGCTTCTAATATGGCTTGTGCTGCGTTTGCCTCCTCAATATCTCGCTGTTGTTCTGCCATAAACGCCATAGCCGTTTCACGAAGAAGCTTCTCGACGTGGAATTCTGTAAACTCATCAAGAAGACCTCCCTCACCAAGTGCGACCCAATTTGTAACACCATCAATCTTCCGGGGCCTATTTGGTTCAACAAGGTTAGGATTTGAGACATTCGCTTCCTGCGCCTTTGATGTAAGAGTTTCTGCGGGCATAGTGGTGGTAGTATTCAACAAAGAACCTGAAAGCGGTGGGTTCAAAGAGGTATAATCTGAAACGGCAGGGAACAGATCTGGCTGCGATGGAGTCCGCTCACTAACCTCAGCTTGATGTTGAGTTAAAGGTTGCATGCTTGTAGATGTACTGGGCATTGGTTGCTCGCCAAACATGGTGGCTGGTGGGCTCGTGGGTTTATCCTCCGGTTGAGGTAAAATCGGTGTAGTTTTTGAAGGGAATTGAAACATCGGCTCTGTTTGGGTAGCTTCCGGCTGCTCTTGGGGTGGTTGTTGGAGAATTGAAGAAGCCCCTTGTCCTGGGTCCTTTGTGAAGATTGAGGGCGGAGCTCCCTTCGGTGTCGAGGTCTCCTTCTGCTCCGACGTGAAGTAGTTGTTACCGAATGCTTTAGGGGTGCCGAACCTATCAAATATAGATACTGGTTTGGGAGTATCCGAAGCTTGAGCTGAGTCGGTGGGCGCCTGTTCGCTAGCTCCATTGGACGTATCCGATACCTCCTCTACTGTCTCCTCATCTTCTGGCATTGCGGGTGGTTGATATTGAGGCGTTGCCCCCACAGAATCACCTCTGACAAACAAGCTCTCTTCCTCCTCTTCTCCTTCAATGCTATAATCTTCTTCTCCAAACTCGGTGGTGTTGAAGACGGTATTACGTATGACCTCTAGTAAAGAGTGGTCACCTCGCTTGCGCTCAACCAGTGCATGAGAGTGAGATTGTGGAAGTCGTGGCCAAGGATCAGAAAGTGCACTCTGTTCAAATGACAAGTACTCCTCATCATCACCGGCCTCGAAATGCAAACCGTGCTTTTCACCCCAGGATAAAATATCCTCTTTGTCATCAAACCGAAGATAAGCATTTAGCTTCGACAACGTCCAGTCCTTGGTCTGATCCTTCTGCCTGCGATATGCCTTGAGGATGGTGTGCATAATCGATTTTCGGATATCATGGAAGCGAATCTCAGCAAAGCATGCCATGGTATAAGACACACTATTGTCCTCGACGATAGAAAAGAACTTCGAAAATGCGCACTGAGCAATGTCGAATTGGGTGTTTCCTTTCGTAGTCGGATTTTGAAGAGGACCATGCGTATCCCAGGTATTCTGGTAAGCCTCCACAAGGCTGGCCGCAAGCTGAACCTCTTCTGACTCTCCCCAGAATTTCCACCCCCAGTCTTGAGCCTTTCCCAAAATACCAGGATCTTGGCAGTTGTATAGTAAAGAATAAGCGCGGAATTCAGCCTCATTCACGCATTCAACTTCTTGCCTTTCCGCGTCTTCGTACGCCTCCATCAGCGAGATGAGAGTATTTCTTAATTGCTCGAGCTCCTGTTGCTCAACAAAGTTTTCGACGTTCATGCCTTTCTTTGACATCAGATGAAGTGCAGTCACGTGAAAACGAGTAAGAGTTTCCAAGACATACACTCTGTCAAGTATTTCCTCGTTGGTCAGGTAGGTATGGAAGGCAAAGTCTCGACGAATCGCTCTCGTTCGGTCCCAGATAAAGTTGTGGACTGAAGAAAGCTCCATCTCGGCCAGGAGGCTGTCAAGAAGATAGTCAAGTGTTTGCCTAAGAGCGGGCACTGTTCGAACTTCGAATGGTAAAGGCGGTTCTTGTCCTGCAGCCGATCTTGCAAGCTTCTTCACCATTTTGAGAGGGTTTGGTAATGCTGAGAACGTTCCATTGCCGAGATAGTCCTTTTCCAGTTGCCCAAATCTTCGCTCGACAATGCGTTCCGCCGCTTCAAGTTCTGGACACATCTGCTGGCACGTGCCCTTGAAGACAATGGCATCTTTGAGAGTCTTTCGTGCTTCTGGATCGTCTATCAAGCCTGCTCGCCTAAGTGATAAGCGCATCTTGTCCGCATACTCTCTGTAGTCCTTCGTATAAGCTTCCCAAAGTGCCTTATTCTGTGTAAAGTCTACAGAAGGCCAAACAGGCGGGTAAATTCCCTCCTTACTCAGATGCTGGTCAATTTTTGCAGCCAAAGAAGCTGACGTTTCCAGCGGTTTCGCGGATCCTAATATGTTGAGCTCCGAGGATGTCCCATCGTTGCCGGCGGTATTGGATATGATATTGTTCGGACCTCCTCTTTGGCTGCCAAATATAGCGGACGTGCCTTGGGAAGTAGCGTTGTTGGCGAAGCCATTCGTCGTGGACTTAGTTTGAGTAGCGATATAATTCGATGGTAATGGAGACTTAGCAAATGGATTTAGTTTCGAGGTGTTAGGCTTTCCAAAACCCGAGTCAACTGTCCCATTGATGCCGGATTCTTTGTTGGTGCCGTTTGCTGTTGCGGCGTTTTGATTGTTGCCAGCACTGGATGGTCTTAGAGGTTGGACAAATGGATTCGGTTTCGCCTCACTGGGTGCTCCAAACACGCCAGGTTGGGAGCCATTTGCCTTTGATGGAGCGCCGAATGGCGAAGAACTCCGCGGTCCAAAAGGCGAAGGGGCAGTTGGAGCTACCGCAAAAGCATTTGTAGGATTTGGAGCGGCAAAAGGGTTCGTATTCTGCTGTGAGAATATGGAAGGTGGAGTTGAGTTGTTGAATCCATTGCTGGTAGCTGGGGCGCCAAAAGGGTTTGTATTTGGTTTAGGTTGCGCATTGAGACTGGAGGTACTCGTCTCCTTCTTGAGAAAGGGATTGTAACCGCTTGAAGGTGCGCCGAATGTAGCCGTCGTCGAAGGCTGGAATGGATTTGCAGCTTGAGATCCAGATGGGGCCCCAAATACGCCAGCAGAAGGTTGAGAAGGGGCGCCAAACGGGTTGACTGGTGCTGCAGCGGCTGCTCCAAAAGGACTAGCCATCTTTGTAGTGGTTCCGAAAGGTGTCTGCGCCGAGATTCCTGTAAGGAAAAGGTTATTGTTGGGTGGTGACGGTGTTCGACTTGATGAGGGGGTATCGCTGAAGGAATCTACCTTATTCTCGGGCGGTAATGCGAATCGAACTTGTTTGTTTTTGAAAGTTGGTATGCCACTGCCTCGAAAGCTTCCTCCACGTTCAGCAACTTGACCTCGACCTCTTGCACCACCTCGACCTCGTCCGCCACGGTTTTCGTATGATATTTTGTAGTCTTCTCGTTGATGTCGTTTTGCAGCATTCTCGAGCTGCTCGGCTTCGTATCGATTCGAGTTCGCTTGGTCTCTGGTATCTGTAAAGGTATCTGAGTGACCTCTCTTCTTGTTGCCTCGATAATTGGGGGAAGTATAGAGATTTGATCGGTCGCGCAAAGCGCTAGGCTCTGAGGGAGGGAAGGATGACTGGGGCGCATAGTTGCGATGATTGAACTTACGGGAGGAGCTTTGAGCTCCTCGTCCCGTCTGTCCGTTACCTCCTGAATAATTCGAAGAAAATGCTTCTGTCCCGTACGGAGCGCGACCGCTACCTCCTGGTTGGGGTGGCATCTTTCTTGTAGTTGTTCATGAGGGGCGATTGAAGACGAGAAGAGGAGGGGATAAAGAAAGATTCTGCCGGTCTTCGCCGACAGCGTTGGCGTTGTGAAAGTGAGCGAGTCGCTCTTTGTTATTGTGTTCACTGTTGTCGATATTCACATTGTCGCAATAGCTCGAGGAATCTGGAGCTAGTATATAGGCTAGCCTGCATTCGGCGTCAGCCTTATTTCTGCCGCGTCGTACCGACTTTGAAGGTTATGAGCACCAAGATGTCATGCAAGTCATCGCAATATGAGATTGAGTGAGGTATATGCGATTTTATTTATTCCATCCTTAAGGTATCTTGCGTGAATTTCGTAGACGCCATTCAATGCCCCCACCCAGAACGCCCCTGTCCGAATTACGATCTAGTCCCAATTACCCCATCCAATGACGCTTTTTGAGGACGAAGGACCAAGTCTTGCTGGTCCAAGTCCCTTCCGCACCTCATCCAACTGCTCCATGCCACTTTGGTATTTTCCCTTCTTGACGTTCCTTTTACCACTCATCGAGTAGTTGCCCAAGAAGTCATCCATGATGTTATCAAAGTCTCCTCGAACTGGCCCCTGTACACTTGATACAGAAGAAGCTACAGATACCGATGCCATATCATCCATATCCTCGTTGTATTGCTCTTCAATCTTCTCGAACCTTGCATCTAGCATAGTAAGACCTTCAGTCCGGAACATCGAGGACGAAGTCATGGAGTAATTGGAAGGATTTGTCAAGGCACCCTTCCTCTTCTTTTTCCTGCCACCATTTGTAGTTGTAGTCATCATTGAAGACTGAAGATCGGATTGTGAAGGTGCAGCGGGTTGTGCTTTTGACTTGTGATCCCTCTTAAACTTGCTGAAATCCTCCATCCAGGCACCATCTCCATGATCTTCCGAATTGTCATTGGCCATATCAGCAGTCGGGATAGGCGCATCCTTGTACTCCTTGGCTGGCTTCGCAGTATCATCGGATTCCCAGCCTTCATCTTTGTCGAATGCATTCTGTTCGAACTCTTCCTCATCAATCTCCTCGCCATCTTTCGCAAGCTCCCCAAAGATCTCGTCCTGTTCATCTACGTAGGCCTCGTCCTCCAAAGCCTCCAAAACTTCTCGCAATCGTGGATCCATGTCTGGCTGGAAGCCAGCAAGGATATCCGGGACATCTTGTTGGGCCTGATATGTGACTTTTCGAAGGTTCTTCGAGGGTAGAATCTCTTCATCTAACAGTGAGCCTTCTCTGTCCTCGAGACTGGTATCTCTGAGCGCATCTTCAAGAGATTGCTTCTCCTTGCCCTTATTTTTCGGCGCAGGAGCCTCTACAAAGTATGCCTCGCCGCCACCAGTACCCAAATCACGCATATGCTGCATATAGTCGTACTCGGTATCATCGTAGTAAATACCATAGTTCGCAGCCTCGCCCTCATTCTCTCGTATTTTCTCGGCTTCTAACCCAAGCTCTGAAGCTAAATCGTCGAGTTTCTTGACTTTGTTTGAATTCGGCAGCGGGGTAGGATTGAGGACCATAGAGGACGCAGCCTCATCGTGGATGAGAGGATCATTTTGAGGTCTGTGTACGAGAGTGAAATGAGTCGCAGTTTTCTTGTCTATCCAACCCTTTCGTGGTGGCATATTGGCGGTGTGTGGTGTTTGCGCTGAATATCTAAGGTTGAGAAAGTCTTCACGAAATAATTTGTGGAATTAGCGTTGTTTGGCGGGGTCGGGAAGTCTCATCACCGATTTTGCCTCTTCTATCAGTGCTCGATAATCAAAACCCCACCTCACGAATTTAAGAAATAAGAACATTACAAATACTTCACGATCTTCCTCGAAAGATCGTATACAATCTTTTATTTGTGAACACCTACATTTCGCCTTGCCAAGATGGTATTAGCCAAGTCAAAGAACGCCGTTGGGCTGGGGAACAGTCTTATGAATGATCGTTTTGGGAAGGGGAAAGGAGCAGATCGCAAGAAGGTTACATCTGCAGGAATTCACAGAATCAACCATGCAACAGGAGAGACTGTATGAATCTGGGATATATGGGTATGGACTGTAGACTGACATAGCATAGTATGTCACGAATGAGAGGAAGGAGGCCAGTTGGGTCAAGATGCGATCAGTTACAGAGCAAGCGGCTCTCGACGAATTCTTGTCCACGGCAGAGTTGGCAGGCACAGATTTCACAGCAGAGAAGATGAACAACGTCAAAATTATCCATACCGATCAGAAGAACCCATACCTATTGTCAGCAGCGGAGGAGCGGGCAGCTGTGGGAAAACAAAAGGCTCACAAAGGCAAACTTACAGTACCTCGAAGACCGAAATGGGACTCCTCGACGACACCTGAACAACTCGACCGAATGGAAAGAGATAGCCTCTTGGAATGGCGTAGAGGGCTGGCTGAGCTCCAGGAGAACAACGACCTACTGTTGACGCCTTTCGAACGCAACTTGGAAGTCTGGAGACAATTATGGAGAGTTATTGAGAGATCAGATCTGGTAGTACAGATTGTGGATGCTAGGAACCCATTACTTTTTCGATCAGATGACTTGGAGAAGTACGTGAAGGACGTGGACCCACGAAAGGAGAACCTTCTACTCGTCAACAAGGCGGATATGTTGACTTTGGAGCAACGGCAAGCATGGGCCGACTATTTTGAGGCGGCTGGAATATCATACAAATTTTTCTCGGCTTCTCTAGCGAAGGAGATGAACGAGCTACGAGGTGAAGGCGAGGATGGAGAGGAGGACGAGGAGGGCGAGGAGGAGGAAAGGGAGGACGAGGCAGAAGCGCCCAAAGCTTTAGGCTCTGGACTGGTCCAGAAGACCGAGGAGCTTGAGATCGAAGATCAAGAAGACTCAGATGAGCAGCAAGATGACGAGTCAGAAGGAGAAGAGGAGGAAGACGAGGACGAGGACGAAAGCACTCGGATTTTGACAGTCGATGAGCTAGAAGCACTCTTCTTATTACATGCACCAGACAATCTTGGTAAGTCATATGATCAACTATTTTGATTCCTGCTAACTGTGTCAGATGCCGATTCAGAGAACCCACGCAAGACACAGATTGGCTTGGTCGGATATCCTAACGTCGGAAAATCATCTACAATCAATGCCCTGATTGGTGCGAAGAAAGTGTCCGTCTCCTCCACACCCGGAAAGACCAAGCATTTTCAGACCATACATCTCAGCGACAAGGTGTTATTATGTGATTGTCCAGGTCTTGTGTTCCCAAATTTCGCAACCACAAAAGCAGAGCTTGTTTGCAATGGTATCTTGCCAATCGATCAATTGAGGGAGTTCACCGGACCTGCTGGGCTGGTGGCTAAACGTATCCCCCAACCATTCCTTGAAGCAGTATACGGCATGAAGATCAAAATCAGGCCCCTAGAGGAAGGTGGCACCGGTGTTCCCACCGCGGAGGAAATGCTGATTGCATACGCAAGAGCTAGAGGCTTCACGAGAACTGGTCAAGGACAGCCGGATGAGTCCAGAGCAGCTCGATTTATCTTGAAGGACTATGTCAACGGCAAATTGTTGTTCTGTCAGCCACCTCCCCTGGATATTGACCCAATGGAGTTCAACAGAGAACTCTACGACGAGGGACATCTCCCAGAAAAGAGACGTCAACAGTTAGCTTTGATGGACACAGGCGATGATCTGGCTTCGATTGCTGACTCGGACATTGCTCCAATAGAGGGGGCCAAATCCAAGAAACTTGATGGGGCTTTCTTCGCGCAGGGACAAGGCAACTCCGCTCACTTGAGGATGCCTTTCAGTCACAAGTATACCCAGCAGGGCACGGCGAGTGGGAAGCAACTTTCAGGTCGGAAGCAGAAAACCTTGTTGGCTATGGAAAAGGATGTCGACCCGAGTGATGTTGCTATGTTGACAAGCAAGAAGCATTTTAAAGGCGGAGCAAAACATAAGGGCAAGCGAAGAGCGAATTACTTTGGGGAGGACTGATGCACGACAGCTTGAGGTTTCCCTTCATATCTTATTCCTGCATAGATGGCTGGGTACGAACTTGTGACTAGCTGGGCAGCATTCGAGAGGCGTTCAGGGTGACACGGTCTTGTCAGGAGACTGGATATCAATGAATGAAACTCATGTCTATGAGCATGTGTTTGCAACTGCAAGGCCTTTGTAATCTTCATTGCAATAGAAGTTCGGGCCCAAAGTACCCCTCACCTTAATAATAAGTATCGTTAATCAGATTCGCTTGCTTTTGCCCCTCCTCGCCTCACTGGAGACATAGGTCTCTGACAACTTGCCTTGCCTCATTTAGCGAAGCCTGTAGAACTTCTTACTGGGAAAACATCCCATACATGCAATTACATACAGAAAATCGACTGACTTCTCGTATCACCTTCCAACTGTTGTCGGAACCTCATCTAACACCGTTGGTTGACCGGCCGCGCGAGTGAGACAGGCCGAGGCACAACCCCCTTGCCGAGCGCCGGCTGTGAGGTGTGGAGAACAAGCTCACCCCAGAATTTGAGCTAAAGGTAGCATCGGGAACACCGAATTAGATGTTCTTTGTCTCTCAATCCTCTCTTCTTCTGCTTTTCATTTCAATCATTTGATTTAAACAATACCAACTCCTCGAATTGTTGAACTTGAACCACCCAAGAATCAATCATCATGTCTGCAGATATCCCCATTCTCGTGAGCTCCGCTTCTCGTGCCCCGCGTTCTCAGATCACTAATACAGATACAGGCCTCGAATAGAGTTAGTCCTCGAGCAAAGGAGACCCTCGATATCGTAAAGAAGTTCGTGGAGGAGAGATGTATTCCGTGAGTCCATGCTCTTCTCATGGTCAACCTGCTAGAGTTTGTACCTTTCAACAAGAACAATGAGCTGACTATCTGCAGAGCCGATCCTATATTCTCAGCCCAAATCGAGGCAGGCGGAGACAGATGGGACCATCACCCATCCGTTATCGATGACCTGAAGGAGGAAGCAAAGAGACTCGGATTATGGAACATGTTCCTTGCTAAGGGACACTACAAGGAGGGAGCCGGCTTCACGAATCTCGAATATGGATTGATGGCAGAGTATTTGGGAAAGTCAAGAGTTGCTTCTGAGGCAGTCAATTGTGCTGCACCAGATACTGGAAACATGGAAGTGTTGGCAAAGTACGGCAATGAGGCACAGAAGAAGCAATGGTTGGCACCATTGTTGGATGGACAGATTCGATCAGCTTTCTTGATGACTGAACCAGATGTTGCCTCTTCGGATGCTACGAATATTCAGTTGAGCATGCGGAGAGAGGGTAACGAATACGTTTTGAACGGCCAGGTAGTTTTCATTCACAAACATATCTACGGGTTCTGGGGCTGACAATAGGATAGAAATGGTGGTCAAGTGGAGCAGGGGATCCCAGATGCAAGATCTACATCGTCATGGGCAAGAGTGATCCCGGAAATAAGGATGTCTACAAGCAACAATCAGTCATACTGGTGCCAGCGGACACTCCAGGTATTAAGATCGAAAGAATGCTGTCTGTCTATGGCTACGATGATGCCCCACACGGTCACGGACACTTGACATTCAAGAATGTCAGAGTCCCAGCAAGCAACATGGTTCTGGGTCCTGGTAGAGGCTTTGAAATTATTCAAGGCCGTCTTGGTCCTGGACGTATTCATCACGCCATGAGAACGATCGGTGCTGTTAGTATTCTCTGTATTTCCCGTGAAACCTCGTCTGACAAAACTAGGCTGAGAAAGCTCTTGAATGGATGCTGTTACGCATCAACGACCCCAAGAAGACTCCATTTGGCAAGCAACTCAAAGAACATGGTGTGATTATTGAATGGGTTGCCAAGTCTCGTCTCGAGATTGATGCAGCTCGTCTTGTCGTTCTCAACGCCGCCATTGCAATTGACGAACGTGGAGCCAAGGGTGCTCTCAAGGAGATTGCTGAAGCTAAGGTCCTCGTTCCCACGATGGCACTCACAGTCATCGATCGTGCGGTACAGTCCTTCGGTGGTGCTGGTGTCTGCCAGGACACACCTCTTGCGAACATGTGGGCCAGCATCAGAACATTGAGATTAGCTGATGGACCTGATGAGGTTCACTTGCAACAAATGGGTAGAAATGAGAACAAGAAGGGCAAGGCAGTTACAGAAAAGATCCTTGGGCAAGCGGAGATCACGAAGAACTTATTCGCCAAGTACGGCGTGAGCTTGTCGCATATCGGCCCCAAGTCGAAACTGTAGATAACTTCTGTAACTTCTAGCTCCATCAAAATTGAATGATTGGTTATGAAATTGCATATCAAGAACACAGCACGTCGTGAGTCATTTGGCCTTGCGCAATGGGTCCCTGAGTGCTGCTTGCCGTGGGTGGGGCTACACATCGTTACTGGCAATGCTGGTTGCTGGCCTAGCAACCATTGTTTACTTTTACCGTTCATCGCGAACTTTTTAAAGAACACCACAACTGCACTCTTCCTCGCCGCTACCACCTCAAGATTCTCTCAATCCCTCTTGAACAAACATAAAGCTTGCCCCAAAGCACAGTCAATCCATAAGCAAATCAATTCGATATGTCTTCCAACGTCCTTTCCGACCGAGACGTCAACGCTGCTGTCGATGCGAAGCCTGAGATCAAGGATGTCAAGAGCATGGAGTACCACCGACAGGTTCTGCAGAGCAAGCTTGATGAAAACAAGTAAGTACTCTTCTCTATCCTCTCGCATTTAATTCATGGGCTTTGGCTAATAATTTGTAGGGGCCAACAAACCTACATCTCCCCGTCCGACACCATTATGAGCCCTTGCACTGCCAAGTTGAGCGCATACCGAAGCAAGCAGGTTGGAAAGTAAGTAACGAACACACGCACACAGCTACAATTACAACATGCTAACAACCTCTTGTTACAGGGCCAAACCCAAATCCCTCTTTGCAAAGACCTCATCCAAGAACCTCGGTTCCGGTGCTCTCTTCGGTGCCCAGATCCCGTCGAAACCTGAGAACGAAGACCAGAACATGGACGTTTAAGCCCTCTGGGTCTGCCGACATTTATGACTTTCTTCTTCGGTGGTGTACGATACCGTTCAGTTGATCGGCATGCGAGTCGAAGCATTCTTCCTCTCGTTCCTTTCCACGAAAATCAGCAAAAACTTTCACTTTACGACGCAATAGCACAGCAGCATATCCTTACACAACACACCCATATCGACAGATCTTCTATCGTACAAGGTGGTGATGGATATGGGATTTGGTTTTGGCTGTGCAATGCTATGACAATGGCTTGGGAAGCGGAATATTGCTGGCTATGGGCAATTGGCATTGGGTACTGGCGTCTTGTGGTCTGCGGGCTTGTTTTTACTTAGAGCCACAACTGCTATTCAATGTGTTGGACTCTGGGCAGGTAATGAATGACTTTCTACGACCATCAATTCTCGTATATCCATGAAGAGCGTGAGACCCATCATACTTGCATTAGGCCAACGCCAGACTCCTATACAACTTCCTCACTCCTATCTAAGCTCGCCAATTACTGACGATACTAACAACATCTTCATCCGCCACATGATGTCCCAGCCCAACACGTTGCGGAACATGTCTCGCACTTGCTCCCCACACCAAAGCATACTTGAACGTATCCTTCAACGTCCTATGGATCTGATCACAAACATCCTCAATCGTGCTCTTATTCCTCACAATCAGCGCTTCCGAGAAATCTGGATCCACAGCCTTCCGTTTCGTGTAAATCCTGATCAACCTCAACTCTTGCCAACATCTCTCCACTACATCTTGAATACCCAAATCAAGCTCGCAGCTCATGACCACGGTATTTGGTTCCCGTGCTAACTTGTCCAGGAAATCGAGGGACACGGAGTCGATTTTATTGTAGACGTAGAGACATTTGATGTACTTGCGGTGGTCTTTCATGATCACATCGATGAAATCGTCGACGGTAACATTTTCATCCCGTACGAGGACCTCGCAATTAAGGATCTTATAGTCGCGAAGAATATTATAGACCATCTTCTGATCAATATTCTTAGGTGGATTTTGAAATGTGATCTTCATCCCTCCAGCTGTTTTCGGCTTTAGGTAAATATTCCTATTCCTGTCAATAATCATATACTCGAATCGAAGCAAGGAAAATACTCACGGTGGTTCCCTATTCAACCTAATCCCCACAGCCTCCAACTCCGCCTCCAACAATGCCCTCTGCTCCGCCTTCTTCGTAGCATCCAGAATCATCAGAATCAAATCACTAGTCTTAGCAGCACTTATAACCTGTCTCCCTCTTCCCTTTCCCTCAGCAGCACCCTCGATAATACCCGGTAAATCGAGGATTTGGATCTCAGCACCGCCATACTCAAGTACTCCCGGGATAGCAGTCAAGGTTGTGAAAGAGTAGGCTGCTACTTCGGATTTTGTTTTGGTGATCTTTGAGAGGAAGGTGGATTTTCCGACGGAGGGGAAGCCAACTAGGGCGATGCGGGCATCACCACTTTTTTGCACGTCGAAACCGGCTCCTGGTCCACCGCCGGATCCTGGACCGGGTTCGAGGAGTTGAGCTCTATATCGAGCCAGTTTTCTGAGAGGATTGTAAGTTTGAGGTCAACGACAGAAACATGGTGAGGACGTACCCTTTGAGAAGACCAAGATGATATTCTTGAGAGTATCAGTTGCCGTCACGTGGTGAAAGAGATTTCTAGTACCTACCAGTCGCCTTGTTCTCTAGAGATAGTCAGTACAAAATCACTATAGTGAGGAGGTTGAGTGGTGTGATATATTTCAGAGGGGCACAGCGGGGTACTTACTCTGAGTCCTCCTCATCTCCTCCTCAATCCTACAGACATTATCAATACATGAATATTGAAATCATGAGCGCTTACATACTCCTTGATCTTCTCCGTAATGTTCACCATTTTGGCGGTATTGACACACTCTCTGACTATGCAACGAAATAGACTCCCAGAATAGCGGAAGATACACGGGGACAAAATGCCCTCACATAGTGTCCATTTCTGTTTTGAGACGTGACTTACGCAGGGGTGTAACGTGAGCTGTTAGTAAGCAACCCGAGCTGTGGCGGAGCACTCATGAGCTCGCCCTGAGCTAATGTGAGCTAGCGTGATCGTGCTTGATTCAAGCCTGAGCTCCTTTGATTGTGCCTGATTTTATCCCTGAGCAGCATGAAGAGGGTCTGGAATTGGGCTCTAATCAGCTCGTAGGGGATATGAGGTGTCACAGACTGACTGGTCCTATTTTCGGGCCCCAGTCATCCGTGGCTTAAGTCTTCGATTCTCTATACCGGCAATACTTTCCTTCAATCTACAGTCCTCAAGACGGCTTAAATAATTCAATTCGCATATTCAGCTAGTGGTACATAATGATCTTTGCAGTTTCCACAATTGAAATTAATATAGAGCAGAGTTTAAAAGGTTTTGAATATCTATCTTTAATTGAATTATAAAGAGACTTTACATCGAAAGACTATCAGCTCACTGAGTTGTTATTATCCAGAGCCCCCTAACAGAAGTAACAGTGGCTAAAGGCTCCCCAAGCCTTACGGCAAGGTTAGTCTGTTCTTTTCTGATCAAAGGAAATCCTGCCACCGGACAGATAAGACAGTGTCACTAATGACTGGACGAGGATTGTGAGGGATGACATTAAACAAAACATCACTATGAAGGAGTACAGGACCCGCTGCCGCCATTACCAGGGGGCGTCTCTTAGACTGACGAGTTGTTTGACGATGCACCTCCCAAGCGAGTCGGAACCATACATTACAAAACATCTGTCGTCGTCAAAACCACTACCAGCGTTATGGAGACGTAGAAGAAGCTTGATTGTCTCTATGTGCCCGATGGTGGTCCTAAATACATGTTCCTGTGTCCCTGCTGCCTGAGGCAGCGTCATGGCTAGTTACCTTATGGACCTTACGGGACGCATCAACATCTCCCTTTAGGCACCAAAATGTAGGGGCCTTAGGCAGTAGTTTAGAGCAGGGCACTTATTCGCCCTGCAGAGAGTAGCCCACAGTTGGCGGTCTTGGCATTCAAAAAGCCCGAAACTGGGACCACCTCCACGATATAAAAGGGTCCGTATTCCTTCAATAATGAGGTCAGATCATATCAAAGCCTTGGAATGCATAGAACAACACATACGGTGGGGTTAGCCAGATTGCACAAATGTGTGAACGCAGTGGCGGATTGGAAGTAAACCAACTTAATGAGTAACATAAAATACATAGAGGAGATGTGAACGAGTCGACCTTGCATGAGTTGTCCAGGTTCTCTCCGGAGAGAGTCTCTCCTTGAAGATCATCTCTCCTCGGCTATTCTCTCCATGGAGCGAGTCTCTCCCTGAAGCCTCTCTCCGCGGAGCACTTCTCTCCACGGCGAGAGTCTCCATGAAGCCTCTTTCTCCACAAAGACTTTCTCCACGAAGAATCTCTCTCTCCACGGACCTCCTCCCCCCTTAGCGATCTATATATAATGATGTTTTGCTTGCCCACATCCTCCAAGCCAATCCACATTTAACCATAATAAATCCCATTTGTCTGTTGTCTGAGCCCGCATTTTGGCGCTTGCTCCGGTCTTGCAATTTAATTCTGATAGGAACGTGACTTTTAACCACCTTCTTCTCGCTTTATATGTAAATAACTTACAGTACGTGAACAGAATGTCAAGAGGTGTCAGGGGCCCAAAATCGGCCTGTAAGGGGTGTACGCCTACGCCCAGTGAATACTATCAGCAGGTAAGAGGATAATTGATTCAAGACACTTATAATTTCATTGTAGAATGAATCACTGCCGCTCCTAAGAGCTCGCAGTGAGTAACGCTTATATACGGCCTTGCACATGACTTTCCTAACACAGCCCTGTAGTTCGCCCAGGCCAAAAGAACCAATTCTTCTGACCTGGATGCCAGCTGTCGTACATACCACAGCCCCTCTAAGCGGTCGGGCCTGAAATCAGGCTCATCATCAAGTCAAGATGCACAGAGGTGATATGAGAGCCTTCTTCCTCTTTTAAAGCTCTTACCTGTCATCAACGACGCACTAGGCTAACCATGGACAAAACCAGTCTCGCTTTGGTGGCAGGCTTTCCCGAAGAAGTATCTACAACATGGGCTGCTCGAGCCAAATACGCAAACGTCCCTCTATCCTCCCTCCACCACCGTGCAAATGGACGAGAATCGATCCAAGAGAAGGCCCGGCGCCAACAACTCATCAGTAGGCGCGGCGTACACTGCATCCAAACACGGTCTTGCTGGCCTGACACGCAACACGGCGGCTTACTATGCGACGACAGGCATTCATTGTGTCGGCATCTTGCCTGGTGGAATGCACACCAACATTGTGGAGAGTGTTCAAGGTCAACCATTCCACGAACAGGGCGTCAAGCTCGCTGCTTCGTCTTAGAGCGATTTTCCTTGGAATCCGCTGGAGGAGGTGGCCAAGACTTTTCTTTGTCTCTGCTCTGATGGCATGGACACGATCAATGGGCTGACGTGTATTTAGTTAGAGTTACTTGTCTGTCGAATTCACTTTTACTTGTCGACATGTGAAAGCGTACACTCCTTCAATGCTCAGATATCCTTGTGCAAGTCTGGCTCACCTTGCCATCCCCATAGACGAACTTCAGCCTCGTAGTACCCGTCGTATCGTTTTGCATATCGAGCCGCGAAATCCAGCGTCTGCAAGATCCTCCGATGACGTAAGCTAAATACAGAGGGACATCAAATGGGGAGCACTGTCTATGAAGAGGAGATGACCATCTCCCGAAGGAGACAAAGAAGGCTACCAAACAGCTCGCAACATGATCTCACTGATATGGATGGGTTATGAAGCACAGGTCCGGCTCACGTGCGGCTTATATCACACAGAAGATCCAAGTTGTATCCAAGGTTCAACCGCTATGAAAGTATCGAAGGCCATCTCGCGCCTCCAGTACCAGAGAAAACAGATGTCCATGCCATCCACAATTTGGACTCAGAAGTCGGTCGACACGTACCCCAAGGCCAAGTTTGGATGAGTGGGCTTCTCCGGCTTGAGTTTCAAAGGCTCCATGTTACTACAACATATACCATCCTCTCTGAACTCATCATGACCTGAGACGCTTTCCAAGATTGCAACGGGAATTCATTGAATCCTTCCAGCAACTCACTAAGCGATTCGCAACAGGGTACAAGATGTCTCCAACTTAGAGCCACCAGCTCCAAAACAGCACGATACCCTGTGAAAGTGGCCGACTATTCAACCTTGAAGTGGAGGGTAGTGCCACTTCCTTGCTCGTTGACGGCAACAACGGTCAGTCAAAACATCTGAATTTATGTACTTTTTTTCTTCTACAGTAAATATAATTTTTAGAGATTTTAAAGTATAATAACTTTTTAGAATTTTTAGGTAGCTTCTTATTATTTTTAGTATGATATAACTTAGCTAAGTGAGCCAATCAAATGTCTGTATTTTAGCGCCATCAAAATTGTGTCAGTGTCAAGTAACCTAAAATGACAGACAAAACTGAGTCAGCTTCCCAAAATGAGACAGTGTCATTATGACAATAAGCACCCCTGCACGAGACTTCACTGTCGTTTTCCTTCATCCTTCGGTTTCAAGACTCCTCTTCCATCTGCAGAAATTTTGTCAACCTGTCGAGATGTCTTCGCTCTACAGGCTTGGTCAAGTTTTAAAGGGCAGTCTTGGAGAGTATGTGATATCCAAACAAGTCCATGATACCGTTTGGTTTGCACTGTGAGTCTGCCTGTAAAGGTTGAGCTTCGGGTTCAGAAAGCTAATACCAGGACAGAAACCGTTCCAGCCAAGAGCAGGTTGTGATCAAAGCAGTCCCAAACCATTATAGGGTTCAACATGAACGCGACCTTCTAAGACAATTTGAAGAGAAAGTTCCACACCTCAGGCCAATAATCGACGAGATTCGTGATCCCGCCGAACCATTAGCCATTGCGTTAAGGCATCTCGATGACGATCTCTACAACGCGTCAAAACAAAAGATGCTTAATCGGAAAGAGCTCAAATACGTCTTTAAACTGATACTAGAGTCACTGAAAGCGCTACATCAAGAGGGTTTTGTTCGTATGGCAAGTTTTACTGAGATCTTTGCGTAGTTCTGTCAACTGACATAGGGATCAGATGTCAAGTTGGACAACATTTTTGTCAACTACGGAACGGATGATGCAGATAACCGCTTTTCAGCTGTGGAACTCAAGTGATTTGGGCTCTTGCTCTCAAGTAGACTCCAAGTTTGCCAAAGAATGCCATAGCATAGGCGCTCCGCTTTGGAGAAGCCCCGAGGTTCCGGTCGGCGTGTTATGGAATACTGCGACTGACGTCTGGTCCTTTGGACTCTGCGTATATAATCTTTACTCTTTCGGTAGCTGGGGGTTTTCTCTTTTCCACCAAGAGCTAATTGTTCTTTATCATTTAGCTGATCTCGCTGATATACGGAGGCGAATGGCATATCCTACGGCCCAAGGTGTCGTACGACCATGAAGACTTTGACTGGCTCATTCTAGTCAACATGTTCAAATGGTTTGGACCTATCCCAGCCAAGTATCAAGAACTTATCGGCGACATTGAAGAATCAGATTCGGATAAAGTAATCCAGGCTCTTTTCAATTCGGTCCCGAAGGACGACCGAGGTTCGTTCAATAGAGCCTCTCTAGACGAGATCCGCATTCAAGACCGAGACCTCATTCTCAAGATCATGAAGATGGATCCTCGAGACAGACCAACTGCGGAAGAGTTGTTGCAAGACCCGTGGTTCGAGTTGATTGAGGAGGCTGGCGTTTGGGATACGTTCAACAAGGATGTATGATGCTGCATTGGAATACTTATTTATATGACTGGAGCCTGCCTGCAGACTATCAATATCTCTGCACAGGTTCCAGTTCTCACGCATGCTCCAAGGGAGGCTATGTCAGAGGAACTGACATGAGGTCACGTGGCTGAAAGCTCATGCTTGGCGAAATGAGCCGGGTCATAATGAGCTGAATGAGCTCCCATGTATATATATATACGGCTGGTACGCTCACTGATTGAACTCCTCGTAGTTCAACTACTATTCTCACATAGTCTTTGGAATCAAGCTCTCTTGACTACGATCCAAGAATCCCCTCTTACTCTGTTGTGAGTCTCTGTTCAAGTATCACGTACTACGCTAGGAAGGCCACTTCCTGTAGTCGAGAACCTCTCTCAACCCTGCTTTGTTCCTAACAATCATTTCCTCTCTGCCCGTCCATACCGAGCGCCACATGCTTTACGAAGTCTCTCATCCATGTCAAGCTGTGGATCGAAACCACCAGATCCAATTTCAAGTTATCTTCCACAAACTGGTGCTAGAGAGCTAGTTGTCTTTGATGACTTCGCTTCGTGCCATCTTCAAGGCCTTTCAGCACTAGCTTGTCGTTCACTATTCCTGTATTCTTCTAAGCGCCCCTCGCTCTCGCTCGATTGAAATATGCTTCTGGATTCTTCCCCCTCGCCATATTCTGGCTGGAGAAGAGATATGATATCAATGTTGAGTATGCTGCAAGCAAGATAAATAGAGGCTATGAAGACGTTATATTGAACTTGATGAGAAGAGAATGAGGGAGACGAAGAACAAGAAGACCGATTTAATAACGAATCACCACATTAACTGACGATTCTGGAGAGAAGGGGGAAATGGATTTTTCTGCTTAACATGAAATGAGTGACACGGAGAGGACAACGCCATAGATATAATCCAACCACCAGCATCTCATCCAGACAGCTATGCCTAAGGGGCCTCATCCTACTGCATCAGCAAGCCGCCGGCAGTAGTGAATCATCTTCAGCTACTCACTGAAAGGGATTCCGAAACTGGAACCCCCCAGCAGGGTCGCGTCGACTTGACGTTTTTCTCATCGCGTACTGCGTGGCTGCTCAGATGACGAGGGGTCTAGAACCGGGACCGCGAGTGTGAGACTGAGCGAAAGCATGAGCAGCCTGAGGCAGTAAGATTTGAGCTTGAGCGGTCATGATTGAGTCTGAGTTGACCGTGAGTGAGCGTGAGCTGAGGCGGTGCAAACGTGAGCGTATTAAGCCAAGGTTGAGCCGGCATTTGATAGCATTTTCGAAAGACTGGGCGGCGTGGAGGGGCAGTTTTGCTACGCTAAGCTGCTTCTGGCGATCGATGTAATGGACTTGGCATACTCGCCATGATACGCACTCGATGCTTTCCAACCACGAGGCTTGAAGTCAAGCACACATATCTCTCCTGTCGTCCAATTCTTGACTCCCATGGGCCCACAATCATCAACGGAATGTGACCCAGTAGTAGTCCTTACTTCAAAGTTCAGATGAGTGGAGTTTCAAGATGGAGAAATGCTTTGGCCAGAGCCCACAAGCTCGTCTTATTCTAGTTAAGCAGTGAAACCCCATCAAGAAAACCAATGAAATGATCAAAGCAGAACTGAGATCCCATCCACCCAGGTGAAGTAATTCAACTTCTCTTCCAAATGCATTCAATTCATGATATCCTACAGACGCCCTTGAAGCAAGACCTCCTCCAAACGCCATATCCCATATGAATCAAGCCGTGAACCCTAATTTCCCGAATAAGCTATCCATAGCAACCCATTGTCTTCCACACTTATCAAGATATCTATCTACAACACCCTTCAATGTACCGAACCGAACCCTGTTATGCTCCATCAATGCCATTATTCGTTCTGTACAAATGTTAGCTTGAGTCTAAAGTGTAGGCATGCACATCAGCTTACCTCTGTCATTCCCCCTTGCCGCATTTTTCGCCTTCTCAACATCAAACAAAGTCGCAAAGTACAAAAGCTGATTGTACATCATCTTCTCTGTATACTCATAGTGCATCTTACCCAAGCAGCCATGGGCCAGACCCTTGGGACCTAGACATCTGTGTCCATAAACACTCATTTGCCGTGTACGATTGCCACATGCTTGATCATCACAGACCAGCCAGCCTTCGTAGTACTTGCTTGTCTGCTGGCGGATTTGATGCTCGAGTTGAGCTACGGCAGAGAGGGTCGACAGCACATGTCCACATCGACATGTGATTCCGGCAGCTGTGCAAATATCGAGACTGCCACCGAGGCCATCGAATCCGAAAGTTGCTTTGCATGCTCTGCAGCGGAGAGTCAGGCGATCGGCATCCTTGAAACGGACCTCATCATCGATCTGACTCTCCAGTGGGTGGATCTCTGTCTCGTTGCCACCGTTCGATGTGTTGTTGTTGATGGCATACTTGCGAACATCTAGGCCTAGGCAATCTGCCAAACGAACAGTGTCGGTGCCAGAGATGTTGGCACACAATCGTTCAACCGGCGGAAAAATTTGCTTGTACAGGTACCACTCAACATCAGGTGCCAGGCCCGAGTCCTTCTTATTCACGTCTTGAGGAGTGTAAGAACGCTTCGCCGGTGGCTCAGAAGTGGTCTTCGCATCGCCAGTGACAATGTAGGCAATGACATCGTCTTTTCTGATAGTCTTGCCTTTCGATAGCTCTCGAAGAGCGACTTGGACTTGTGGCATGCTGTCGGCATTCGGGTAATCCTTTGGTGCTTTCCCAAGCTTCGTGTAAATGGTATACTTGTGGATGGGCACACCACCTTCTCGCATCTTCTCCGAGATCTCTCTCAGATAGTCGTGTATGCGGGTGATAACTACCTCAGGATCATCACCCGAGAGGATTTCGTCAAGCAGTTTGGAAGAAACGTCTTTCGACAAGTTGCAATACTCGCGACGCTTCATGTCAAGACCCTTGACTTCCATCTTTTCGATGAACTTGCCATCGACTTGAACAAGATTGATTGCAGCATACTTCTTCTTGGCTTGAAGCAGGATTCGTCGGAACACATTGTCGATGTCAATTTCCAGAAGTCGATATCTGTCGTTAACAGCTTTCTTGAACTCATTTCCCACTTTTAGAGCGTCTTCCACGTTGTCCACATTGGCGTTGATCATGACGGAGTCAGTGTCACCGTAGACTACCTGGAGGGAGTTGCTCTCCGCAAGATCCTTGGTGCTTCTCAAGATCTCACGACCTTTGTAGGTTGTAAGAACAGCTAGAGGTCTGGCATAGAAACGGGACTTAGTATAACCCAAACACCCATACATGGAGTTTGCAGTGAGCTTGAGGGCAAGTTGCTTGATGTCCCAAGTCGCCAATTGCTCCTCGGTGGCATTCTTGGCCTTCATCAGACTTTTGACTTGCCGCCGACGGCTAACGAGTGTGGCAATGAGTTTGGGCAAGATACCGAGATCTTGATCAGTCGGTACCTCTGGGACTTGATCATCGTCATCGGACTAGGAGTAAAATTAGTATAATTGTGCTAAGATGAGGGGTGGAAATGCTTACCAATTGAGTTCTGTCGACAGTCGTGAAGCAGATGTTGAACTCTTGGATAATACTGGGGTACAGGGAGTTGAAGTCCATGACTAGAACGAACTTGTCGTAAAGCCCCTTTTCAGGCTCGAAAACGAGACCGCCCTTGTACTTGTCCTTCTTCTTGACATCACCGCTCTCTTCGTCCAGATTTTCTTCCTCTACTTGGGCTTTGCCCTTGTACACAGCCTTGTCGGGACAGATGTACTTGTTTCGGTGGAATTCGTGAAGCAGAATGTACTCGTTTCGTTCTGCACGAGTACCTGTGAGAGTCCTCGCCCAGGAGTTACCAGCCAGATTCGTAAGAACCTTAGTCAATGGCAGCATCTGAACCTTCAATGCAAGGGCGGCAATGAAGAATGTATCGGCTTCGCAATGGCTGACATAGTCCATCAGACCATCTTTCGTGGTAGCCCAAGTTTTCAGTGCAGCCTCATTGTCGATTTCACGGCGTATGGTTCCAGGAAGATAAAGGCTACACATCTCGGTCAAGCTCCAGGAAGTGCATTTCGTCATGGCGGACTTTCCTGCGTCATTGGCCAAATCGCAAAGCAGTCGTCCGGAGATCAGAGATCGCTCAGCAAAGAAATTGCCGCCCATCTTTCCCATCGAGCTGGGCCACTGAGTACGTCTCATTCGACCTATTCTGGACCACTGAGGAGTTCTCTTAGCCTGGAGCCGATTCAGCAAGATGCTGAAGTCCACACCTTCCAGCTGGTGACCAATAAGGACATCGGGATCTATCAAGTCGAGCTGTGCCAGGAAGAAACTTAGAACCTCTGACTCTTGTTTTGCAATCTTAACATCACCCTTTGCTTTCTGCTTGACTTCCCCTTCGAATCCGATGGGAAACGAAGTAAGAGCAGGTCGAATGATCGTGAAAGAGCGGCAAGGGAGCTGTTCCGGTGGGGTTGTATCGGTAAGGGAGATGTTTTGGTACACTCTGGCGCTGATAGCGAGAATTTCCTGCTTGTTCTCCTTCACATTTAATACGGTCCGGAGAGCAATACTCATAAGAGTAAGAGGTGGTGCTTCCAGACCATCGGTATCGCTCATTGGGGTGATCATGTTAGGCTTTGAGACCTGGACCTCCAATTTGCAGTGAGAAGAGTTCTTCAGCACTGCAAATTCCGCATCCTGGATACTCAGCCAACACGGTCCCATGATGTTCTTCCACAGGACGAATTGCTCAAAAAGGGGGGTATTGGTGCCAAAGACATGGGAGAAGGTAGAGCCTGTTTGGTGCTCAGGCTGGATCTGTGGTTCTGAGAAATGTTAGCGTCTCCAACTTCGAGTCGACAGATTACTTACTGGTATAAGGATACAGCAGCTTCAGATACTCGCCCTCTCTGGGTATGTCAGGGAGCTCGAACGCGTACTTTCTTGTACAAGGCTTGATCTTATGCATATCAACCTTCATTCTGCCCATGAGTGTATCCACTTCTTCATAAACATCCTTCATGTCGATCTCCTCCGAAGTGTCGCGGCCATTGTGTTGCCGGTACTGCCGAGGAAGGAAAAAGAGTTTCCGCAAAACGTTATCAACTTTGACGAAGCAGCTGACATAGTTCCCCGTCTTCTTGTTCTGAACTTTGCCGAACAAGCACAATGAACCGTTGACTTCAGAGTAGTCGGTCCAGAACATGCGTAGACTGCCGTCGTCCTCAATAGCATCATTGTAATCCAACTTTCCGAAAGACATACTCTCTGATGCTTGACTGCTGTTCATGACATTTAGCCTCGCGGTAACATCTTTCCAAGCAGAGGCGTCTACATGGTCTGTCGGCGGACGAGTTGGAGATGAGCTCGCTGGTGACGGGTATGCCTTAGACTCCTTGATTCTAGGTGGAGGCCGCTTGCCTGACATATTGACACTGGCTGTGACAATTCCATCCGCTTGTGCAACCTCTAGCATGTCATCGTCGTCCTCGTCTTCAGCCTTGATATTGGTATGTGTTTTTCTTTCTACCGCCTTCACAACCGGAGATGATGGTGGAGGATCACTCATGAGCAAGTCCCCGTCGTCCATACCGTTCATGAAATTGTCATCCCCGAAATCCTGGTCTGCAGGCGGCGTGGCGGGTTGTCTAATGTCGGCAAGCTTGGCTTTCTTCGGTACATGGCGCTGGCCTTCATTGATGGGTGACAACGCACGAGCTCTCCGCTTATCTTGAGTTCTACGTGATCTGCCGGGTTGTGATACATTTCGAGGGACGTTGGTATCCACTTCGTCGAGCAAGCCGGAAAGAAAGTCATCGTCTGCTTGTGTCTTGACAGGCTGTTCACCATCAGTAAGAAGGGAGGTCAAGCAGAACTTGGAAGCATACCTTCACTTTCGGCTGGGCTGCCACAGGACCTTTGGTGAAGTAATTGCTGATACCCTTATCGATCTTCTCCTTCTTGGCTTTGTCCTCTTCGCGTTTGCGTTTGGCTAATAGATATCAGTCAGTGTGATTCCGAGTCTGTTGCACAACAACGCATCAACTCACCAGCTTTGCCAGATTTGCCTTTCGTGGGAAGTTCTTCCTCACTCCCAGTATCATATCCAGGTTGACGATCCCATTCTTCTCGACCATCATCCGCGTATCCCTCGCCATTGTCGTCGATAACGAAATCGTCCTGGTTGAGGCGTTCTCGGACTACCTTCTTGTATCCATCTTCATCGACCTCTTCATATAAATCTGCCTCCTGCTCGACTGTGTAGCTATCGAGACGCTTTTTCCCAGACTCTCGAAGGGCGCGTAATTCAGCGAATTTCGCTCTTGCTGAAGCTGCTTTGGACATTTTGAAATAAAGACCGATTGTCCACTAGAGCATGCTCGCACCAAATACAAAAAATAGAAAGAAACCACAACAGAGACGTGGAAGTGGTGTTGATGTATGTGAGCTTTGGTGGTTGGGATCTAGCGAAATAGAGCAGTCGCCAGTCGCGAAACTTCGCGTCGGGAAACGCGAACCCCTGCCGAGCCACTACTGACACTAATGCAAGGCTGCCTGGCAGCCTTACTGCTAGAGCTCAATTGGAACCTTGATGGGAAAAGTTTCAATTTCTAGCTGCGAAATCACGGAACGCGACACTGCCATCAAATCGCCATGTTAAGATGTCAGGGATGCATGAGGCATTGTCTGCAGACCCTTATCGGCGATTCTGCCTCCATTTCTGCGAAACCTCGAATTGCCGTGGTATCCTACAATACCAAACCCTTTACACGGAACATTTCAAACCAGAGTGAGAAGTTTAGCCCTTCCAAAACAAAGGAACTAGAGCCATGGCAGATCAAGATGGGCAAACCCTTGGAGAGGAAAGCATCCAAGCAATGGGGAGGCCACCAGCGGACGCCCAAAAAGAAAGAGGTCACTGAGCGGGAAATATCGATCCATCTAAAGTACTTGAAGGACCCTATACAACTCGCAGAGTTTGTGCGGAAGGCACTGCGAGATGACAACATCGATCTTGCGCAGAAGGTAGTAAATGCAGCTAGCGCAAGCACACCGTGCGTTGTCAGTTGGAATCACATTATCGAGTGGCAGTTGAGCAAGGGGAAGATGCTTGCAGCTCTTAAGTCTTACAACGACGTAAGTGCAGAAGGTTAACATGAAATGGATTTTGCTTACAATTCATACAGATGAAGAAGAGGGCCCAAGTACCCGATGCGCAGACATATACAATAATCTTCAATGGATGTTCCCAGCACAAGGACTCGGAACATGCTCTTGCCCGAGTATTGATTATGTACAAGTCGATGCTTGCAGAGAATGCCCCTATCAGACCCAACACGATTCACTTAAATGCTATTCTGAAGATGTGTGCAAGGGCCAGAAACATGGAGGCAATGTTTTCGATTGTTGATCAAATGCCTGCCCGTGGGTTGTCAGCACCAAACAATTTGACATACACCACAATTTTCAATGCCATGCGAATGGATGTTGTAAGTTGGGGACGGGACACTATGACACCCATGCAGAAACGACAAGCTATTCAGAAGACGATTCTACATGCACGATTCATATGGCAAGATGCTGTAAAGGCCTGGCGACGAGGCGACATGTGGATAGACGAGCAGCTGGTCTGCTCCATGGGCCGGCTCCTGCTGCTCGGCGATGAATACGATCACGACGACGTCCTATCCCTAGTTGAGCAAACTATGAACATCCCACGCTTGTTGCCTCGAAAGGATACTCCCGAGCGCCGCCTTCTCGACCCAGGAAGTCAAGGCCAGAATTTTGACCAATCATCGACAACAGAAACGGAAGTGACTGTTGAAGGTGCCGAAGCCGCAGAAGATGCCCCTCCCGAGCCAATATCCCCTGTCGCATTTGTGGAAGGGGCAATCGCTCCAGGCTCTGGACTTTATGCCAAGCCTGCTCACAATACACTGTCTCTGGTAGTTCAATCATTGAGTGAGATGAGTCTCAAAGGCGCAGCAGAAAAGTACTGGAACTTCCTCACCAATGACTACAACGTCGTCCCAGATGCAGAGAACTACCACGCCTATCTTCGCGTTCTCCGTTTCTCGAGATCCAGCACAGAGACAGTCAATCTCATGATGAAGATGCCGCAATCCTACATCGAAGCCAAAACCATCCGGATTGCCATGTCAACTTGCAACCGGGACATAAAGAACCACCACGCCTTCGCAAACGCGGGCAAGATTCTCGACATCATGCAATCCGCTCTACGAGAACCCGAGATTCAAGCCCTAGAATCATACCTTGAAGTTGCCATGACCTCAGAGCCCTCTCCAAACACCTCTTCCACATTCGACCAAACCGCCAAGTTTGAAAAGGGGAAACAGATCCGCCGTGCTCTCTCCCGTCTCCAACCATCCTTCGTAAACCTCAAATCAGCTCTCCTCTTCCGAAACCCCAAGCTCCCTGAATTGAAGGCTCACGAACGAATGGCCTTTGTTTCCAACATCCTCAGCATCACTAAACGCATGATCGGCGCCTATGACGTACTACTCAACAATCGTATGGTTCCCAAGGAAGAGCAGAAGCCGCTTATTGAAGAGCGCAGCAAGCTCGCTGCCTTTGTGACGAGGCATAAGAATGCGAAGGGAACCTTTGACCTGGAGGATGACGAGAGACCCGAACCTCTGAATATAACCCGTGGGGCACCAGCTCCATACTCTCAAAAGCCGCAACGTCCCCAGGTCGAGCCGAGGGCATCGATCTAAGGAAGTCGGTGCAAGGATATCTACTATTGTATCGATGCTGTATTACTATGAAACAAGAGAGTCATTGATTGAAACTGCGGTATAGAAAGCAGCGGAGATAAGACCTGGAGTATCTTTTCTCAAAGAATATCTGTCCCACCAGTTACTTCTCATCTTGGAGAGCAAAATCGAAATGGCACAAACAGCGCTTGGACATTCCAGAAAGAATCATAATTTGTACACTTATTACTGGAGTCATTCGACCTCTGTACACTATTCGATTCTCGAAGCTCAGGTTAAATTTGCATTCATGAGGCTTGGGCCTTGTCTCCACGGAATAATGTTACTGTACTACTTGAATGTCCTGCATAACGAGTGCCTGAGAATACATGCAACCTCCAGTGAAAAGTCTTCACTCGCATTAATGATACGCCTACACCTCCCTATCACCAAATAACCTAATGATAACACCATCCTTATAACAATACCCTTACCCACACTCATTACCAAGAAAAGGCCATTGCTCAAACGCTCTCAACAAATAGGATGGTTTCTTGCCTGTCCTGACTCAAAAGCGTCACTCTGCATGCCCCTCAACCCGTTTCAATTCATCCCCGAATTTAGAATCTAATTCGGTATCTGCATCACTCGAGACTGAAGCTGGCGTAGGCACTCGTCTCACCGATCCAGCAACAGAGCTGCAGGTCGAGATACTTCCTGCAGGGTGGTACATGATGCCAGATGGGGTTACTATACGAGTCGTCTGAGATCCATTTCTACCATTCAGTTGAGAATTAATGGCCAGCGAGGGTTGAGCTCCATGGATTGAAGTCTTGAGAGTCTGAGACATCAGACCGTGAGCCTTGAAGATATCGACCAGTGCACTGACCTTCTTAGTTGAAGCATTAGGCGATTGACTCTCGAGAATCGGCTTTGCAGCTATACCGGAGCCCAAGCTCTTTAACTTTTCGTTGTCGACAACACTAGCTTCCGAAGCTGATGGATCGGCCAGTTGACTTTCGTGGCCTTCTTTGTCGATGAGACGGTTATTCAGATCTTGTGGGATCACAGCATCCAAGCCTGAAGCAGCTAAGGTGTCGACGAGTTCATGACCAAATACTTCCGCAATCTCTTGATCAGAGAACACCTCTTTCTGCAATCTAGCCACGGCACTGTTCGCACACGTTTGATAATCACCAGAGCCGTTGGGTATCCTACTGCGGTTGGTTGTTGTGAGTTGAGAGCTTGAGTCGGTGGAGTGCCGTAATCTCGCCGTCGAAGGCCTTCCGTGAGATTCATATCCCATGACCAAGCCAGGTTCCTCGGGCCGATCATTTTCTTGAATCAAAGTTTCGCCATACTTGGAAAATGGAAAGCCAGAAGCAAATGACATGACCGAGTCTGACCGAGTCCGAATAGATTCCATGTCAGGGTCTGATAGTGCCGATTGCTCCTGCACGTCGCTGTTAGCGACTTGCCGATCATTCCAGGCACGTAGTATGTGTTCTGGTCCGACAATATTCGAGGACCTGATCCCTCCGCTTAGACTCTCCGAGACACTGGGCTGATAAAGCCTGGTTTGTTCCAATTCTGACTCGACGTATTCCTTCCAGTGAGCAATGAATCCAGGCAGTGGAGCAATTGAAAGATCCTCTCGACTCTCGACACGGCACTGAATATGACCACATCCATCAGGAATGTCTAGAATGGCCAAAATGGAAGGCTCGGCATCTTTGGATGTGCTGCGTGCCTCATTTGACGGCCGTGCCGTGAGCCCTGTTGTGCCTTCAGATGTTGTTGAGGTGGAGCTCTCGTCAATGATACCATTCTCTCTGTTACGCTGGCGAGTTTGTTCTGCAGGATATCCAGAAAACTCGCTTGAAGCAATCCTGCTTGGACGATATGTGGTTGCAATGTTTGAACCAGTGAAGGACTCGGAATCGCCTAGGCTCTCAGCATCTACATCAGAAGTACACATCGATGCATCATTACTGAGTTCTGACCCTTTCGATGACAAGAATAAGCTTGGATGCCTTTCCTTAAACTCTCGTCCGAGTTGGAACCATGTCTTGGACTTTTTAACTTGGAGGATCTCGTCGTCAATACCGTAAAGAGTCTCTTCGCCTTGAAGAGCAATCTTTGGGACGTCTGGATAGATCGAATACGCTTTCCCAGACGTTAGAGAAGAGAGACTGGAGTCTGAATATGAGCTTCGCAGGTATCTACGTGCTAGGACAGGGTCGACTTCGAGGTCACTCTGAAGTACGAATTCCTCATCAGATACTGTCCAGTCGTTAGAGGTGTGTATTTGCGTCGCTAGACTTTCTTCGACTTTCCCCGTACCGTTGGATATGGCTCCAATGTGGCACTGTGCTCTTGATGACTGTTCCTCTTCGAAGTTGGCTTCAGGAGTTGAGCAAAGATCGTAATGTTTGGGACTTTTCGCGGCCACAAATGGTGGCGGTAATATCGATACTGGCTCATCTGATATCTGTTTCTCCTTCCCTTTGATTGATGATCCCAAATTCCCACCTAGCGAACGAGTTGCTGCCACTGCGTCATGCAAGCTGTTTGGTTGCAGCGGAAGCCAAATCAGCTCCAACTCTTTCGTTGTCAATTCATTCCGAGTAGGAGGGACAGATCCGAGAGCCTGCGCATAAAGGATTCTGTTTGAGGGACTATACAGTACGAAATCAGCGAGTTCATGCGCGAGGTTGTCCTCGAACAGTGCGGCAATCGCGTCGGACTTGGAGTCGAAAGTCATCCTATGCGCGGCCGTGGTTTTGGTTATCGGGAGCTCAATTGTCACTCCAGCAGTAGAAACGACCCGTCTGCGTGGAGAATTGGGGCATGTCCTTAATAATTCTGCCTTACTACTGAGACTTCTGTGATCCCTCGAGTCGCCGAACGCATCGTCTAACACGTATGGGGGAAGATACTGGTAACAGCTCAACCTTTGGCGGCTTAGGGATTCATCCTGTGCTTGAGCAACACTTGAAAGCCCAGATTCTCCAGCAAGGTCGAAAGCAAGCGACTCCTGAATCCACTCGTCCTCCGAGGCCATGTGTTCAGCCAGTACCCTTGCAAAGGATACGTCCTTATGAATATCTTGCTTCATGCCCATTTTTGATGCAGTCGAGTCCACATCCTCGAAGGTACGTGCAATCCTTGCAGCGTTCTTCTCGACTTGCTCGGAACTCTGTTCGAGTGTCGTTTGAAATCCAAGGGATTCCCAGATTGCTTGCTCGATATCAAGGTCCTGTTTGGCATTCATTTCTGGAGACGGTATAATTTTCACCGTCTCTTTGTATGATGCAGCCTAGCATGTGTTAGCCCGTACAAATGGGTTTATGGTCAAGCCAACATGCCTTCTCAAGTAGCTTTCTTCCACGGTTGATGGAATCCTGAGCATCCTTGGTGTTTATACCAAAATGTAAATTTGGACCTGTCTGTGGGCCAATGTAATCCTCGAACGGTATCGCTTCAAGGTACGTAAGTGGTGGATCCCTTGATTGAATAGCATGATCTTCTGAGGATGACTGGCTCAAATGGTAGTTCCTCGTCATTCTTGCGACTGTCAATTTGACGCTTTGAGCGATGAGTGCTTGAGACGAGGCGAACCCGGATTCAAGAACTTTGTATCTCTCATTGCGTTCTTGCATTCTTCGTCTGAAATTTATGTCGATATCGCCAATGTCCCACACGCATTCATGGTCAGCCTCTTCGGGGTCTAGGAGTTCATCGGCGAAATCAGCCTGCGGAGAGGGATCCTTGAGATCAGACCAAGATACGGTTAAAGGGATCTTGCGGATCAATTGACGTCTGAGTCCACCGCGTCTACTGCCGTTCGCCTCGTCGTTGGCCAGAGGTGATTGTCCGAAGTCTTTCAAGTCCATATTTGAACTAGTGATCAATCGTTAGCTGTTGAGCTCCCACCACAACGATAGATTGAGAAGTACCTGTCTCTGTCATTCGACGGAGGGGTGCATTTATCCTTCAGAAAATCAAGTGGTTGAACAGCAGGGTATTTGCAAGGAGAGGGAGTAGGCGATAATGCTTCTCGGCCGTCGCTTGATGCATCGCCCGGAGACTCGGTTGCTTCTATGAGTAATCTGAGGTATGAATCCGGTGTGCGGGGCCGCTCAGACTCCTCCCACATTTGGCACACAGCATCGTTTCGCTCATCTGCCACAAGTGTTGGGGCAGTGCTTCTCCCTGTACCATGTCAGCCCATGATCCAAACAATCACTGAAATCAGACGGAAGTACATGTGGCGGTTGATCCAGAACAAGTTCTACGATCTGCAACGGGTATTTCGGGTGCATCGAGGGTCTTAACCTCCTTGACGGCTACTATAGTCTTAGTTGGTGTCATCGAGTGGGACTGAAATACTTACTAATACGAGTCTGTCTGGGTGATTCTTTGAAAGGGTCCATGCCATCGGCCTCATCCGCGAAGCGGACTCTTGTTGGTGGCACTTGGATGATAGCTTCAGTTTGACTATTGGGCTCTGATTTTAGGACTTCGATGAGTGAAAAAGCATGTGGATCTGCTGAAGATGTATTGTCCTGAGTATCTGTATGTTGGTTGACGAGCAATTCTTTCGAAATTTCCAGATGGCTGGGAATGTCATGAGAGAATGAATGGCGTTCTGGCGAGCTGGTATTGGTACTCTGTCCTCGAAGGCTTGCCCCGAAAAGATTGGTGATGCTCTTGCGTCGTTTCGATGGAGATGGAGGTCCTGTTGCTAGTGTCAACCTGTGTCAACAAAGTCCATGGATATATTTGCACTGAATTACCTGCTTCGGCATCTTTCTTCGATGGAGAAGAACCTCGTCCTCTTGTGCTGCTTCCTCCTATGCTCCATTTACGTTCCTTGTGCTTCTTGGGGCTGAGATCCGTGAACAGATCAGCAATGGACTTTCGTCGGCCTCGCCTAGTAGGACTGCCATCGTCGCTTGCAGGCTCGTCAATGCTACTGCCTCTTTCCCTCCAACTTCCAAAGAATCGAGGGGGTCGTCCCTCTGATACAGTAGCAGGTGAGTTGTGGCTGTGGCTTCGTATCGTTGGGAATAATCGCCACCTAGGAGGTTCTGACTTTGGAGTCCGAGGCAGTTGTCCAAACTCGCTAATGGTCATGGTCTGACTATGGGGTGTAGCCATATTATTCCTTGTTCTATGGGTGTTGCCAGATCAGCAACATAAATGGATTGAGCTTTGATCAGGTACAAGTGGGACGACAAAGGATAGGAATGGAGAATTGGCATGGATGTATGCTTACTATACCAAAATTCGCACCATAGTAGAATTGAAACTGTTGGGCTGGTTGCACTAATTCTGGGACTGCTGTTGTTATGAGAATAGAAGAAAGGAGAGGCATTCTGCAACAGAAGTCACGACATCGACACTGCAGCCTCGCTCCTTCCTCGATTCTCGTTTAAGGAAAGGGGGCGGCAGCCTTGCACTAGCGCCAATCAGCCTTGCATACGTCCGAAGTCAACCAACCAACCTTTTTTACCAGACGAGCCAGATCGCGTCGCGATCCATCATTTCTCCTGCGAAGAACTTCCCCTTCACCTTCCTGGATATTGAAGAGTCTATTCAGTCGTCTTAACCAGGCAGATCAACATTGAACTTCAGCGGAAAAATACTAACCTTAATCCACTGACTATCCAGATCAACAGCATGGCGCCCTCGAAGCCAGCCGCCGCAGACTTGAACGCGATGATCGCTGCAGGTGAGAGATGGCGTGAAGACAACTGCGCGCATTACGGTCGCTGACATTCAGATAGACCGCACACGTCGGAAGAACGAGTCCCTTGCTCAGGAAATCTTTGGCAAGAATCGTAGATCAAGCGCGCCAGGGGCTGGGTTCACCAAGGCGAAGACTGGTCCTGTGCCATCTCTTGCCAGCCGTATCGGCGTCGCAGGAATCACAAAGGTATGGATAGAAGTGCTATTAATAGGCCTCCGTTCTGATCTCCCAAAAGCGAAGCGCCTCGACTTCTGCCAAACCAGCTCGAGCTGTACCCAAACCCGCTGGCAACGTCGATGCCGAATGGACGCACGATCTCTACTCCTCGAACAATGGTTCTGCAAATATCCCTCGCGGTCCCAGAGCTCAGCGCCAGAGCCGCAATGATCGGTTATCCTCTGCTCTGAACAGCTCTGCCTCTTCTCCAGCCCTCAACAGCCAATTCAACATTGTCGGCACTGCGAAACCCACGTTGAGCATCCGAGGATTGGCAGGCCCATATATCGTCATTGCAAAGAATCTGGCAGCGGGCACAACACAGGCAGATATCGAGAGTGCAATGGCACCTATCGGCGGAACTGTTTTGAGCTGTCGCTTGATCGCAGAACGTCCTAAAGTCATTGCAGAGATTGCTTTCGAGACAAAGGAGGGAGCCGACAACGTGGTTGATACGCTCAACAATCAAAACGTAAGAACTATGATGCCTGTATCCTTGAAAGTACTGACCCATACCTCACAGGCCGACGGCAACATCCTCCACGTCTACCATCAAAATGGCCCTATCCCCGCAGCAGTCAAAGAAAAGCTAAATTCGGCTCCAAGAATCAGCACTCCTCTCGGTCCTCGTGCAGACGTTGCTCGTTCCGACGACCGCTCATATGGAACCACCGACCGCTACACACCCCGAGACCGCAGCCGTGAGCGACGAAGAGATCACGACCGCGAAGCAGTGATTGATGGCTCCTACGGCTTCAGTGATAGAATGGATACAGACGACGGACCAAACGATCGAGGAAGACTGTACAGCGACTCTATGATCAGCAACAACCGTGGTCGAGGACAGGGACAGGGACACGCACGAGGACGGGGAAATAGCTGGGATAGAGGTCGTACCAACGATAGGCGTGGCTACAGATAAAGCACGATTTGGCGGGCCGAATACACGAGGCACACGAAAATGTTTAAGTACTCTTCTTCAGCGCACGTTTCGTTTTTTTTACCGTATCATCTGGCGACGCCCTAGCATTCTGCATTCATGGATACCATGAATTATAGCGAGCACCTAACAAGGAGGTCTTGTTCTACATGGACAAAAAGCATTTCAAAACGTGCATCGAAGCCATTTGCTTCCTTTCTTCGGCGTTTGGAGCAACTGAAACTTGATTCCCAACCACTGTATTTGTAGATGCATAGATAAATACATGATGGCAAATTCTCTCTATCAATCTTCCATGCCTGTGCTTTGCAAAGAGTGTTTGAGGTGCGTCCTTGGAGACCCGGTCGATATTGTCCTGACAACAAGTGAAGAGGAAGTGTATATGTGTTTATCTAGACATGATGTGTTACTTATACTCAGCATTCAAGGCATCGTAGCCATACATGTCACACTGTACGCTGGCGCGGAAGAACCTAGGAAGCGACCTTGAATGTTACAAGCAAGGAGATAGCAGCTCTAGGTGTGCCGAGGAGATTGGACGACAGTTCACGGCAAAGCACCATTATATCAAGGCACATATCATGTCAACCCTGCGCGAACAACATTCCAGAATCGCCTCAGCGCTCCATTCTCCATGCTATGACTTTATATTACACAGTTGGTTCAGTCGCACAACTTCATGCACGCGCAAAGAAGTCCAAAATCTCCCCCGGAAAAAGAGTTTCTCAAGGCCTAAGCACCTGCCGCAGAACGCAAATCTCAGTCTCGAGGCCTTCTCAATCAGACGTCCTTCCCGCGTACACGCAAGACAAGCATATAGCCTCCTCCTTGATGCAGCAGCAGAAATACCCGCCCGTCCGTGGTCAGTCGTTGCAATCTTGGGCTTTCTCCGGCGCTGATGTGTGTATCCCGCTCAGTGCTTCCGACATAACTCGCTGTATATGAAAAAAAGGTCGCCGCTATCTTCGTTCGAAAAGATCCGTTGGTGGTTGGAGTTGACAAACAAGAGCTCAGAGCAAACGGGTATAGCCCTTGCGAACATGTCGCAGCATTTTGTGCTACTTCGTAACCCAAGCAACTCACCCATTTCCATCAACCCAACCTGCTATGCCAAGCGATTCAGCTACTATTCAAACACCAATTTCTGAATGTCTGTCAAATTGTGAGACATGATAGCTTGACATAGCAATGCCTATGCGCGGCAGGCAATTAGAGTAAAAACTGCTCAATCAATGCCATTGGCTTTGTCCCATGAAACCTTCTTCCAAGGTGCGATCTTCCAGATTCCGGATGAAGTCGCGATTGCTCCTCTGTCCTTGTTGTCCAGGCTGAGCAGCTCTGCTGCCTCTCCTCCGTGCACTGCCAGGATTTCCATCTGGACCTCCATCGGGCGGCGGTGGGTAATAAGCAGGGCTTGGCTGTAATCGAATAGGTTGATTAGGGTCTAGATGGCTTGCAACTCGCTGGATAGTCGCGGGGATGCCCCCTTGTTGAACTTCCATCGTTGAGGCTCTTTGCCGGCCAGCAGATCGAATAGCTGCTTGTTGATAAAGAGGCTGTTGCTGTTGTGGTGGTACTGCCCCATATTGTGCTGGAGGCATTTGCGTTGGAGCCTGGTTCATCATACCCATCTGGTTATATGGTCCACCTTGCTGAGAAGGATATGGTGGCGGTGCCCCTTGATGGCTCGTGCTTGGCGTATACATGTTGTTGTTTGTGTTGTACATTGGAGGTGGGTTAGGAGCAGGCGGGAGATATTGAGCATTAGGAACACCAGCAGAGTATTGATTCTGAGCAGCAGCGTGCACCTGAGCTGTGTGTGCTTGTGCTTGAGCTTGGGCAGCCTGTGCTCTTTGTTTGCTGAGAGCCTCTGCCTGCTGCTGCTGTTGCGTACCAGGAGCCGGTGATCGATTGATAGAGCTAGATTTCAGATTCATTGGAGGCACAAATGGTCCAGTGTATTTCTGTTGTGTGATGAAGGGATGTAGTTTTGCTTGTTGGGGTGACCATCTTTCCAAGGGGTTGATGTTGAGTAACCCGCGAACGAAGTCGATGAATGCAACCCGATTGTTCATTTCTATATCCGATATTAGTATTCACAATTATCACAGAAAGGAACACACTTGCCTCTATCGATCTCATTCTGCTTCATGTTTTTCCTTGGCATGGCGTATGATCGAATGATTTCTGGCAAAGTCGTCGCCTGGAAGTACTTCTTGCTGGGTTGCTCCTTGGTTCCATGTTCCCGAGCGTATTGCTCCATGCTTTTCAAGTGATATGTCCGCCTACCAAAGTCGTCCACATCGTGTCTCTTTTCGAAAAACTCTCCGGATTGCTTTCCCATCTCCAGCATCCAATTTGGGGGGTTGCCAAGCATTTCCACTATCCGTGACACCTGGTTATACTCTGAAGAGCCTGGGAATAATGGAAGACCAAGGAACAGCTCCACCACGATACACCCTAGCGACCACATGTCGATAGCAGACGAATATGGCAGACCAAGTAGAACCTCGGGGGATCTATAAAATCTAGACTGAATATATGTGTACACGGTCTGACGCTCGTCGCAAGCGGAGCCGAAATCGATAATCTTAATGATGGGACTCTCGAGGTTCTTGAGGAGGATGTTCTCTGGCTTCAAGTCGCAGTGAATGAGTCGAGCTTTGTTTAACAAGCTCAAACCATTCAGGAGCTGCTGTGCGAAGACTCGTACCAAAGTCGTGCTCAGGCCTCGGAATTGGTTCTGCTTGATCAATTCATACAAATTGACACTGAGCAGCTCGAACACCAAACATAAATGCTGTCTGTGTATAAATGTGTCCTTCAATCGGAGGATGTGGTGGTCATCATTCTTATCGAGCTTTGTATTGAGCTGCAGAATAGGTCAGGACATATCAAGGAAAATATCAGAAGGAATAATTACCAAATCCAGCACCGAGACTTCCATCATACTCTGATTGAAGTATGCGGTCCTGTTTTTGACCACTTTCACCGCAACAACCTCTTGTGTCTTCAGATTCTGGCATTTAACAACTTGGCCAAAAGTGCCTTGACCCAGAACATCAAGAATGAGGTATCGATTCCTATCGGTGTGTCAGCCTTCAAGATCCTCAAAACTGCGGGAATCTTAACCTCGACACATACTTATGACCTGTCTCCTCAGACCCAAGAATGTCATTCACATAGAGGATATAGTCACTGTCCTCATTGTCAAACCCGTCGTTCTTGGTACCTTTACTCGGTTTGGTCAGGACTCGGCGTGGATTTCGTGAAGACTCGTATTTAAAGCTAGGATTGCAAATACGGTATGTGGAAGGCAGATGGCTTGTAAGAGCTTGTAATGGCTGGAGAAATTACGTCAGCACCCATCATTCATACATCAGTAGCACACTTACACTGATAAATCCTCCTTCGGGGTTTGCTCTTCGAAATGCTGGTTGCGCATTGACCTTGGGATGTAAGTCCGCCGCGGATCGAAGCTTCGAAAACTCAGGAACTGGGCCTCTGCCGGGAGGACCTTGTGATTGTGGTACTGGCCTTCGAGGAGATTTTGGGTCATTGCCAAAGACAGCGTTCAACTGCTGGGTAGCAGAAGTAGGATACCCTTCATTGTTGGAAGAATATGGTGTAATAGGCGGCAGTTGCTGTGCTTGCTGGCGGTTTGTGTAGTATGAGCCTGGTGACGAATAAGCTCCAGGTCTTGTTGGTGATTGTCGCGATCCATATTGACCCTGGGCTTGTTGCGACGTGCCATACGGTGAGCTTGGGGATAGAGTCTCCATAGGGGAATATCTTTGAGCTGCTGCGGATGGTTCTTGGTATGACATTCCTCTCCCACTCGAGAGGTTTTGGCTATGGTGCGGCCTCATCGGATATTTCATACCATTCCCTCCAGCATCTGCACCTCCCATCGCAACATCGCCGTTCGCGTCTCGCGCAGTCGGTGAAGCTGCCAGAGATTGCGGGTGTGCGCCCGATCCGCCTTGATACTCGTATTGGTATCCGGCGGGTGGAGGTTGGGTAGGAGCATTTCCGTTGTAATCTCGTGGCATTGGCGCCTGGTTCGGTGGGGGGTTGCCGTTGTATCTTCGAGCGCCGGCTGGCTCAGAGTAGGGCTGCTGCCATTGATCCATGGTGAATCAAATGCGTGAGAGGGTCGTAAATAGGAAAAATGTAGGTGCGATAGCTTTACTGAAAGGCTGCGGTCTGCAAACCCAGGAAAGCTCGTCGCTCGTCGCACACCGATGAAGGCCCAGCTGCGGTGAGAAGGGAAGGGACGCGTCGCAGCAAAATAGCGAGCCTCTTAGTAGAGGCAGGATAGAGCCTGGTGAGTGCCGAATTCTTGTCAACGATGAACCATGGCGATGCTGTGATGTCGAAGAGAGGTTAGAAAGTCGGGCTCGTGCAGAAGAGCTTAGCGGCTGATTCAGTCGTGCCCCCAAGCCACGCTGGATTCGAGATATGGCAGCAAAGAACAACAACAAAGCAGCCAGAATCCACGGCGTACAAGGTCAAGATGTCCCGGTCAATCTAAGAGGGCTTGACGGTCTCATGATTTCATACTTCCACCATACAACACACGGAAATGCACATCACATCAATGCTTGGAGGGGCATACTGATACCGTGTGGTTATGCTGGGGCTGGGGTTCATTAGACGCGGATTCGTGGCTCGCACAGGGCAGGATACCAGAGTGGGGACTGAAGAAATGAACAGCAACAGATGGCCGTCAAAGGTTTCAGGTGTTCGGCTTGGTTGGCTGGTCAAGTTGGGTTTGCTCCGAAGCTGATCTCATCAAACCCCAAAGCTACGTCTCACTGCCAGTCCGTCTACCCGAATTCCTTTGCCCAGGATACCCAAGTTGCTAGATTTCGAGCAGATCAAGTATGGAGCTTATTTGAAGCGAAGGTATTCTGCATCTATCCCGAATAACAATCTCGTTGGGCTTCTTTGTTGCGGCATTGCAGCCCAATATATGTATGTTGGAATTGTGGAACCGAGATGACGGTGGCATATAGACATTCGGCCTTGGGGATTGTTTGAATTTCCTTCTCACTCTTCGGAGAAATCAAGAGATTCCGAATATAGAACTGCAGCTTCGTGAGCTCCTACAACTATTCTCGTGCTCATGTCTCGCTAAGGATACTACGAAGTATGAAGCTGAGTTATGCTTTGGTGCTGACTTTAGACACCGCTCCATTTATGATGGATGAATAATGTCCTAGGTATTAGTGGACTCTTAAGGGTACTGTCCAATTGAAACATGCTAGAAGTTCTGCCATCTCAGAGTTACACTTCTGTGCATATCAAGTTTGCAGACTGGGCGTCTAATAACCCTTGTCTCGAGCTCATGATTGGCTTGCTGCATGGGAGCTCTTGTTGTACTAGCATACCTCTCTGCCACATGCAAGGGATCCCCTTCACTTTTGCACTCCGGTAAAATGTCACCCGGAGTATATACTCAGGTATACTATAAACTGTAGGCACCATCCAAAAATAAGCTAAAAGATATATTGCTTATCTGCTCCCAAGAAGACGACAAACGAGCTAGCAACATTTGAAGCATAGCACAAGCTGAATTGGGTTGTATGATAAAACAACTATTGTATTACTAGCTATACTTTCGAACTGTGAATTCTAACACAGCATCTCCTGCAAGGTTGGATTATCATTATTCAAATTGCGACATCCGTAGATGCATATGAGAGTCATTTGGGTTGAACATACGCTTCACACCTATATTTCAATTGACAAGTGACAAGAGAGCTCTTGCTGTATATCTCAAGCTCAAGTCAACGTCTTTCTTCCCTATGGAAACTACCAAAGTCTTTCGACACACATGAAGATACCTAGGTACTTCAATATACCTTTCACGTGAGTACGTGGAAACTTGATGAGGCTCTCTAATCAGCGCGACAGGGATTCTTGCCAGTGACGCATTCGGTCAATCTCATCATCGAAATCTTCAACATTCTTCACCTTAAGACTGTGCCAGTCGTAAATCGCAAGTCAAATGCAAATTACACACAGGTCCTTCAACTATTTGGAGGCTATTGAATCTTTTTCTCAGGCAGAGCTTCTTTTCCCTTAATACGCTCACTTTTTGATAATTGACTTTCGCTGCCTACCGAATCGCCCCCATTTCGCACCATCTCTTCAACTCGCGCAACACGAACATCAGAAAGTCTCATGTCGATTTCCGATTATCAGCTTTGATCACTGTCGCCACTAAAAATGGCTTCGCCTTCCGAGTCCTCCGCAGTTATCAAGTCCGAGTCGAGTCCACCACCGGAATTGCCCCTCCACGATGTCAAGCTTCACCGAGAAGAGACGGACACCATCGCAGAAGCTGCCGCTGCTATTGCAGATGAGACTATGGAAGATCAATTCAAGGATGAAGTGGCAACACCTGCGGATGAAGCAGCGGCGCTCGCAGGACTGACGGAGAATGTTCGCAACCAAGATGACCTGGAACGAGACATCACGAATCAAGCCAATCAAGTGATGATTGAGCAGGAAGATGAGCGAGATCAGAAGCGGATTGACAAAGTACGGAGTAATATCGATAAGCTCGAAGCTGAGAGGGCACGACAGCGTAGAAAGCTCGATACCTTGAACAACAATGCTATGTTGCGCAAGCGGTGCATGGATGAGCTTGGGAGAATTGCTGGAGAGATTTCTGGATTTAAGAAGGATATCGAAGACATCCAGAGTCGTATAGATGCGAGACATCAGTATAATGCGACGAATGGAGAGGTGGATGCTGCTGGTGGCAATAAGAGAATGCCCAACGAGAGTCAGAGAGACTTCTTGATTCGAACAGGAAAGATCACGCCCTTCTCTCGCATGCCTGGTAGAGGCCCTGCCGAGCTTAATGATGATCTTACGGGAGCACTGGCAGAGGCCGAGGAGGAAGCCGAGTTAGTGGACGAGACAGTGGCAGAGGTGGTTGAGCCAAGATCACACCAGAATCTACGCATGCCAGGATTCGCAGACAGTTCGGACCCCGTCGCTGGTGTTACGGAGGATGAATTTGGCTTGCGACCTAGAAAGAAGAGAAGGTTGGAAAACGACACTGCTGCATCGACGCCACGAAGACGAGACACGCCGGCTTCAGAAGACGATTTCACACCTGCTATATCAGAAGTCGATGACGACGACCTTGCTGAAGACAACTCGGAAGAAGATGGAGCTATCATGACTTCTAGCACCAACAGGAAGCGAGCCAAGGGCAAAGGCAAGCGGACAGCAGTCGAGAGTGAGGAGAAGGTCGATCTTGCAGGAATTGATGATGGTAACGAGGCCATGTATCAAAGCCGACTGCAAAAGTGGGTGGATAGTCGAAGTGCAGCGAGACGTCGGAAGTTACGACAAGAGGATGCCAGAGAGGATGAACAAGCTGCCGAGGCTGTGGGCGAGGAAGAATGGTTCAAACCATGTCCGGGTGCTCCTGATCACGAATACGATAATGGTCTTAAGCTTCCAGGTGATATTTTCCCATCACTGTTTGATTATCAGAAGACCGGGGTTCAATGGCTCGGAGAGCTGTACTCTCAACAAGTTGGGGGCATCATTGGAGATGAGATGGGTCTCGGAAAGACGATTCAGATCATATCATTTTTGGCTGGTCTTCACTATAGCAAGAAGCTCACGAAGCCTATTATCGTTGTGGCTCCTGCTACTGTACTTCGCCAATGGGTCAACGAATTTCACCGCTGGTGGCCACCTCTCCGAGTTTCGATCTTGCACAGTTCAGGAAGTGGTATGCTGAACGTGAGTAGCGAGAGCCGCTATGAGGAAGTCGAGGATCTGTATGGCAGAGAAGAGCGACGGCCAAAATCATCGAAAGCTGTCAAGAAGATTGTCGACAGAGTCGTTCAACATGGTCACGTTTTAGTCACGACCTATGCTGGTTTACAGACCTACGCTGATGTCCTGATCCCTGTCGATTGGGACTATGCTGTCCTCGACGAAGGACACAAGATTCGAAATCCTAATACTGCTATCACAATCCATTGCAAGGAGTTACGAACACCTAACCGAGTCATTCTCTCGGGCACACCGATGCAGAACAATCTGGTCGAGCTTTGGTCATTGTTCGACTTCGTCTTTCCTATGCGTCTCGGGACCCTCGTCAATTTCAGACAGGCTTTCGAGGTCCCTATCAAGATTGGCGGTTACGCGAACGCGACCAACCTTCAAGTCCTGACTGCCACCAAATGCGCCGAGACACTGAAAGAAGCTATCAGCCCATATCTTTTGCAAAGACTGAAGGTCGACGTCGCTTCTGACTTGCCCAAGAAGAGCGAGCAGGTTCTGTTCTGCAAACTGACAAAGCCTCAACGCGAAGCATATGAGCTGTTCTTGGCTTCTGACGACATGACTTCGATCATGAATCGAACGAGACAGTCTCTTTATGGGATCGATATCCTCCGAAAGATTTGCAATCATCCCGATCTTCTTGATAAACGTCTCCAGGGTAAGCCAGGGTACAAGTGGGGAAACCCAAACAAGTCTGGGAAGATGCAAGTCGTCAAGGCTCTCCTGGAAATGTGGAAACGCTTTGGACACAAAACTCTGCTCTTCAGTCAGGGCGTTCAGATGCTGAATATCATCGAGGAGTTTGTGAAGAGTCTTACTGGCTTCAACTATCTCCGAATGGATGGTGGTACCAACATTAAGGACAGACAAACTCTTGTTGATCGCTTCAACAATGATCCTGATCTTCATGTCTTCTTGCTCACCACCAAGGTTGGAGGTCTTGGTGTCAACCTCACAGGTGCGAACCGAGTTATCATCTTTGATCCCGATTGGAATCCATCGACTGATGTACAAGCTCGTGAACGTGCTTGGCGGCTTGGACAGAAGAAGGAAGTGACCATTTACCGTCTCATGACGGCAGGCACCATAGAGGAGAAAATCTACCATCGGCAAATCTTCAAACAGTTCCTTACCAACAAAATTTTGAAGGATCCCAAGCAGCGACAGACATTCCAGATGAAAGATCTCTATGATCTTTTCACGCTTGGTAGCAACGAAGAAGGTACGACCGAGACCGGCGAAATGTTCAAAGGTACAGAAGTTCAATTCAATACATCACCCGAACCAGCTGCTTTGGAGGATAATGCTGCCATCCAGGCCGCAGCATCTGCCTCGGCCGTGCAAAACGATATCGTATCTCAAGATATCACACAAAACGAGACCCCATCTGTTCCTGGTCAAGGAGATGCCGCTGCAGAGGTTCGCAACCTCACAGGCGTCGCAAGTCTTGAAGCATTCCAAGGTGATGAAGACGAGAAGCCACCATCGGACGAAGCAAGACTCATGGAAGGTATCTTCGCTAAATCCGGAGTCCACAGTGCCCTCGAACATGACCAGATCATCAATGGCAAGAAGAAACTCGCACCAGATCGTAAAATGATTGAATCTGAAGCCAAAAAGATAGCTGCCGAAGCCGCAGCAGCACTCCGCAAAGCTGGTGACGCAGCTCGCAGCATTGCTCCTGGGACTGTAACATGGACTGGCGAATTCGGCTCCGCAGGACGTCCAGTCAATATTCGTCGAGGAGCAGGACCAAGCTCTTCAAGCGTACTTGCTGGGCTTGCCAATAGACAAGGTCTCTCAGCCCCGGCTAGTGCAGGTAGTTCTCGCTCAGGCACTCCAGGACCAAGTGATCGTCCTACTCCAGTCAAGGATTGGATGAAATTGATTCGAGACTTCATCAAGCGTCAAGGGGGTTCTTGTCCGAGTCAGGCATTGGTCAATCATTTCAATAGAATGTGCACGAGTCCTGCATTGACGGCGCAGTTCAAGGCTATGCTTGGGGAGATCGCGGTGTTGGAGAAGGGGGGCAATAGTAGGATGAGAGGCAAATGGGTGCTGAAGGAGGAGTTTAAGTAGATACTTGGGAAGGTTAGGGAATATGGAAAATTGCATTTTTCGGGTGCATAGACATGGGTATCTTGATTGCATTTAGCGAGGCGCAAGGAGGTGCTTGCCATGATACCAGCATGACACAATTCATTATTTGATGTAGACATTGACATGGATAAGAATCACAAAACGGAACATCTGCATCCAGTTTGTGCCTTGCCGTGTTCACACCATGTGTGATTTCACTTTTCTTAACTCCATTTACACAGTCTGTGCTAAGTGGCATGCTGCAAGCTATATGAGGCATTCTTTATACATATTCATTGTCATAAAGCAGCGTGATATATTGAGGTACTGGCCATAAAGCAATTGACTGTCTCTACATAATGAGCGTCTTTGATTTCTGCATTATCCTTTCGGCATTCTCATGGGTCTAGGCAAGATCAATGACCTCCATGCTCTTCATCCCCATCATCTCAAACACCTCCAGCCTCGTTTTTTAACCAGGCTTTCGTTGCATGACGGGCCTCAGCCTTCTCATTGTCCTTACTTACACTGTGGTACAAGTTTCCTAACAAGAGAAGACAAGGCTGGCCTCCGAAACGCAACGAAAGTCAAGGTTTATGCTTTCGTTGCACTACGACGTCCAGCCTTGCCACTGAAGCTGTCTTTTGTTAGTGTTCCGTCAGTCTTCCGCCAGTCTTCTACTGCAGTACAGACTGAGTTAGGAAAATAAGGTTCGTCTCCGTAATGCAACGAAACTTGCAATTCAATCTTCGTTGCATGACGGACCTTCAGCCTTGTCATAGGGTGTGTCTTGAATTGAGGCAGCTGAAGGTCTGCCATAATTCTAGGGGATATCATAGAGTGGAACGAAACCCAACTATATGGCTGTGATAGATGGCATAACATAGTTTACACCTTTGGCTGTAGGATAGTAATAAGTCATTGTTGGTTGCTTTAGTAGCTACAAACCCCCAGCTCAGATACTCTCCTCGTTCCATACATTCAGACTGACCATCCATTTCTGGCTGATCTGAAGTTCAAGCTGTATTATAATGCTTGAGGAAATATGAAAGTGATGTTCTCTTCTCGAAAAATCATGATCCATCCGCGGAATTCTGCGGGTAGCTCATGTTCACCCGAGAAGTTCACATCACTTTCACATGCTAGCCTGGCCTACAACTTCCTCAAATTTTCCTCAACCCAACTCCCTTCCAAACTTCCCACAAACAACCACAACTACCAACAAATCCCAATAACCCACAACACCACAAAGCACGTCCGAATCACGAACACGATGTCTCCAAACACCTCCAAGAAGCCCGCGCCAGCGCCTGCGAGGGCGAAGAGCAAGAGATCCGCCTCCGGCGTCGCGAAGCGCGGAGCAGGCAGACTCCTGCACAGCATGTCCAAGGGACACAAGTTCCTTGAGTACAAGGAGGAGTCGTCGTTCCCTGCTTTCCAGGTATGTCCGTCCACAATACGAGCCCCTGAATTACGCGAGAATATTTTCTCGCTTCGCACTTCCCCTCCTCCAGAGTCACGATAGCTGAGATACAGACTAACGTATAAAAGGTTGAGAAGCAAGTCGAGGACGAGAACGGAAACCAGAAGATGAAGAAGGTCGTTGTTGAGCCTAATGCGAGCATTCATGTACGTGTCAGCTTTCCTTCTTTCTGCGGATTGAAAATTTGAGTACAAGGACGGATATGTGTGAGATGCAACAAGTCAGATCCAATGTCTCTCCCTTGTTCAGGTCGAAAGCCACCCTCTGGGAACTTGCACAGACACCGACACTCCACTACTCACCTCTTCAAAACCCCCTCAAAAGAACCATACTGACCACCCACCAGTCAGCAACCTGGGCCCGCGCCATCCTCCCCCTTCCTCTCTCTCCCCCTCGAACTCCGCAACAGAATCTATAACCTCCTCTTCCTCGCCCTCTCATCCCTCGGCCGAGTTACCCCAAAATACAAGCGCGACCTCGGAAAATACATCAACAAATGGCCCGAATGGCCCATGCCCACTCCCAGCGAATGGATCTTCCCTTCTAGCAAAAACCCCATCATCACCTCCGCCACCCTCTCCCTCGTCTGTCGCCAATTCTACGTCGACGTCGTTGGTTCCGGGCTCTTCTACCGCCACGCACAATTCACCTTCTACGGCTCCCCCTCCGAAACACGCTACTTCTCCTCCCTCAACCCCTTCCACAAATCCGTCGTCCAAAACCTGGACCTCGTCATCCCTGAAGACAGTCCGCACACTCCGAGATATATGGAGAGGATGGTTGAGCTCCTAGCGTCCATGGACTCTCTGAACAAAGTGGTTATCCGCATCGGTGCTTTTCAAAGCGAGCTTAGTTGGGCTCTCGAAGTTGGTGGGGCTGAGGAGTTGTGGGAGCCGCTGAAGGGAAAGTTCAAGGAGCATCAGGAGTGCGAGGTGAGATGGGATATCATAGGTGCATCTTATCGTAATAAAAAGGACGAAGTTTGGGCGTTGAAAGGGGTCTTGGAAAAGCGCATTGTTGGATGGTTGAAGGCTTGAACATTCAAAGGAATAGCCGGTTCTTGCTCACTTTCTCGGCAACCTCAAAAATGGAGAAAGCAGCTTGCTGAGAAGCGAAGAAGATCAATTGTACGCTGGGAAGATGACGGGACAATGATTGATAATGATGTTGATGCGAGGAATTGCTGTTGCTGCTGAGCATGCGATGAATGTTCTGAGATGCAATGGTCAATGGGTGATTGATGTTTTGCAGCTGGGAGCGGAAGGGCATTGAATACATGCCAACGCGTTTGCACTTGCTTGGTTCACTTACATGCAGTTGCCTAATTCATTGCCCTCGAAGCACTTGCCAACTTGTTCGAGACCAAATAAACTCTGTGACTAAGTAAATCAGTAGTTGTTGATCGATTTGTAGACAGTATCATATCACATTCCATCACAGCAGGTCATGGCATTGAAGGACAGGTTTTGTGGACAGTTTTTGTACGACTGAAGCTGGCTGGCGTGGCGCAACGAATTAGATATTTGTACAATGCATCACCCCCATCGTGACGAATCCTCCCCAAACATGCTTCCTTCACCTAGACCCAGCACGTCGGTTCCGACCCTCCATCCCAGGACCCCGCCCTACCACCGGTCATCTCCTTCGGCCTCAAGATTACAAACCAGCCAGCCAAGCAACAGTAAAGAAGCACGCTCGCAGAACGATCCCAGAAGCCATTCCTGTGATGACTGACGAATCCACCATCATGGAAGAGTGCGAACGCAAAATGCAGACAACGCAGCGCAATCGTCCCATGCATGCAAAAGTAGCAGCAATTGCTTGAGCTCTTTTCGAGTAGCCCAAACTGAAAAGAAAATCGAAGTATTGACACAAAGCTTTTAGTTGTTGGCCTGAGCGGATCCGTCTCAGATGCGGTCCCGTAGGTCAAATCCCTTGAGCCGAAAGGAAATTTCGCAAATAAGCAACCTGTCTTCCCACGCACCAGCCGAAGTATGCGCAGGAAATAACTAAGGAAATCTGGAGTTCGAATGTAGTCTATGGGCTGAGGTATCATGGTATAGTAGTAGCAGAGAAAGGAGGAACTTTTAAGACACGTTTGAGAAAAGGCCCGCCGCAAATGCAAGATTAACCCGCCGGTCTATGCACAGATATTAGGATGCGAAAACACTTTTGTGTATATCGTCGGAGGCTCATCACTCGCTCTCCTTCTTGTCATCAGACTTGTCTGCGGTTGCAGGTGTGGCCTTAGACAGAGCGGGAGAAACGGAGTTGGATGGTGGTGAGGTAGGAGTCTCGTGGTCGCCTGATCCTAAACCTGCTAGAAGACTGCACAATGTTAGGACGAGTTACAAAAGGTCTTTGGATCGCACATACCTGAATGCATTTGCGGAGGTGGCATCCTTCTCCTTTTGGTGTGGAGGTGTGCCTGTTCTCGACGAAGCTCCGGAGTCTTCGCCTCCTCTGCTCAACGAACCACCAGGACCCATCTTGCGTCCACTGTTGCTGCGCGAAGAAAACATGGAGGTTGGACCAAATGACATCTGTTGGCTTGAGGCCCGGTTTGTGTTCTTATTGGTCAGGCGGCGGAGATCGTCCATGCCAACAGTGTTCTTCTGATAGTCGACAGGTGGTTGATTGCCGTATTGATTGGAGAAATTCCTCGAATCACCGCGGCCTATTTGCATGCGACCGCCGCCACCACCACCGCCTCCACCACGTTGACTACCTCTGGCGTTGTCAGCGGCCTTCTGAGCAATTGCTGCCTCAGCCTGGCGAGAGTTAGTGTCTGTATGTTCTGTTTGATGCCTGAAACTTACCTCTGCTCGGACTTCTTCAAGTGTCTTCGGACCTTTGTTGGTCTCCTTGGACACCCAGTGCTTCCTCCTCAGGTCGATGATGTCCATAAGCATGAATCTGAGACGAGATGGAAGGTCGGGAGTATCAATCATCGTCTGGATGCGCTGGAAGTAGACATCCATCATAGGCTTACCCTTCTCGGTACTGTCGAGATTTGCACCAATAGTTCTCAGAAGCTTCGTCAAAGACTCGATCTCGGCCTCATCAGGAATGCCAGTATAGTCGACAAGCTTCTTAACACACTCGTGCATGATACGTTCTGTAAGCATGCTCAGCTTGTAGAGCTCACCAATAAATTGAACAAGACCAAGACCACGACGCTTGGCAGCGGCAGCAATGTAATACTCGTCAGAGAGCATAACAGCCTCCTCGGTCTTCTCCTCACCACGCTCACCCTCAGGCTTGTCTGGCAAGTCCATCTTCCAACCGCGCTCGAATTCTTCTTGACATCTGTTGAGCAAGTACTTTCTGAACAGGTTGCCGCCTGAAACGATGTTGCCGTTCTTGTCAACGATGCTCTCGTCCTTGATATCGGGACTCATTGTCTCCAGCATGCGCTTGCAGAATTTTGCGTACATGGAGGCCCAATGAGCTTCATCAGTGGCCTTCTCGAAAGTGAGTTGAATAACTTGGCGGAGAGTGCGTCCATCAGCTTCGTCCTTAGACTGAGCAGCGATGGTGAGAATCTGATCGGCAATTTTGTCGAACTTCTCGGGTGTCATCTTGTTCAACGCTGCCTTGACCTTGCGTTGAACCATGTCTGGATCCATGTGGCCAGCTCCTCCTTGGGAACCAGGAGTTGGGCCAGCGACACCGGTTGCTGACTGAGATGCACCAATGCTGCGAGGTTTCCATCCAGTCTCAGAGACCTTGATGGGCTTGAGATCCATACCGGCTGTAAGAGGCATGGTCTTCGCTGCTTGCTGTTCAGCCTTGGAGTTGTTGCCTCCTTGGTATTCGCGCTTGCTTTGGTTACGTCTGCTTTGTTGGCGAGGAGAGTGTGGAACGTTGTTCATGTTGGAGCTAGACGGTGTGCGTTGCATGGGGTTGCTGCCTGAAAAGCCGGCACCGCCTGGGCGAGTGAAAGAAGCCATAGGATTAATTGCTGGCCGAGGCATTGTTCCACTGGCCATAGCGAATCGCATCTCCGAAGTAGTTCCAGGGGGCAACGTCTTGCCACCAGGAGCGCCAAAGGAACCCATTGCAAACGCACCAGGTGGATTGTTGCGAGTGGAGTTCTGTCTTGGGCCCATGCCACCTGGTGTTCTTGTTGAACCAGTTCTGGCTGATCCGCCATCACCGTCTCCAATGAGAGCTTTGATCTGAGATTCAAACTCCATAGATGGCTTCTCGACGAAAACCTTCTGGAACTGCAGTAAGAATTCCTTGTCGTACTTGAAGCTTTTGCCTTTCGTAGTGACAGCCGAGTTGAGCGCAGGGTTTGGCGAGCTGATGTTGGGTGGGTAAAGGGAGGAATTGATGACTGTGAGGAAGCGAGCTGACTTGAGCGATTGAAGAGCAGCGCTTGGTTGTGGAGGCTCGACAGGCTTGGTGTTGAGAGGCGCAAGATTGAGAGCAGCAGGCTTGCCACGCTTCTCCGTTGCGTTCACCTTTGGAGGGGGACCCATGGAGGCATCAGAGTCAGGAGTTGATGCGCCGCTGTCTGTTCCCAATGTAAGATTAGACAGCTTAGATGCCAAGGTGCTAGGCGTGCTGGGAGCATTTTTATCCTCCTCCTTTTGCTCTGGTTTAGTATCCTTCTTATCATCACTTTGGGCCTCAGCCGCAGCACGCTTTCTCTCGCGCTCATCTTCTAGACGCTCCATCTCGCGCTCGGCTTCTCGAAGCTTGCGGTCATTCTCCTCGGCTTCGGCCTTCATCTTCTCTTTGTTAGCTTCCGCAGCAGCAGCCTTCTCAGCAGCACGCTTGGCAAGGATCTCCGCTTCCTTCTTCTCACGCTCTGCTTCGGCCTTCTCCATTTCCTCGATCTGACGCTCGAGCTCGTCTTCCTCATCCTTCTTGGCCTTCTCCGCAGCAGCTTGGGCGTCTGCTTCTGCCTTTGCCTTGGTTTCAGCCTCTTCCTTTGCCTTCGCCTCAGCTGTGGCCTTCTCCTCCTCTTTCAGCTTTGCCTCGGCTGCTTTAGCAACCTCGTCTGCCTTAGCTGTTTCATCCGCCTTGGTCTTCTCCATCTCCTTTCGGACTTTCTCCACCATCTCTGCCTTGATCTCAGCAGCTGTCTTGTGATTCACACTTGCGCTGTCGGTGCGGGCGTGTTGAGGAGTTGAGGATTTGGGAGGAGGGGTTGGGGTTGATGCAGCAATTGGCGGAGTCCGAGTTCTAGTACTGGCACTTGGTGCAGGAGAAGCAGGGGCTTTGATGCTGTCCACATCTAATGCCTCACCGTCGGGTCTGCGAATAACAATCGCGGCACTCTTTCTTGCAGGTCTCGAAAACGAGGCAGATGGTGTGGAAACAGGCTTTGGCTGTGGTGTGCCGGCATGGGAGATGGGAGTCATGGAGGGTGTCTGGGGTTGACCCATGCTCGAAGCTGGTCGCTGCTCAGACATCTGAGAAGAGTTTCTAGACATTGGTTGGGCTTGAGAGCCATATTGACCTGGGACGTAGGTAGTTTGCTGCGGGTACTGGAAACCAGGTTGGGGTGATTGCGGGGGGCCTGTCATGTAGCCCATGTTTGCCATTTGAGGATACATGTACGGTGCACCTTGCATCCCCATCTGGGCATTGTATGGAGGTTGCCCATAGTATGACTGCTTCAAAGTCAGAAATCTGTCAAAATCGCCGCTAGATGGTGACAAGTCCATCTTTGAGATGTCAAACGGAGTGGAAGGGAGAGGGGGAAGGGTGGGGAGGGTTGCAGTTTCAAGGGAAGTTGGGGGAATAGGGGGAAGTGCAGATTGGTCCACGAAGACCCGAGTTCCTGCGGAAGCTGGAGGCAATGGCATCTCGTTACGCTGGGGCGCAAGATACTGCCGAGCCATATGCTGCTCCGAGGGTCCTCCGAGATTCTTCAATTCATTGTGACCAGGACCCTCACGCTCTGGTGGCATTTGCTCATCCAGCGTGAAATTGTGCGCGAAGAGCTGTCTTGCGGATGGATCTTGTGGATTATGGCGATTTGAGTACTGCTCATTCTTGTTCTGCCACATGCCCTTCTGCTTTTTGGTTTTCGCCTGATGGCTGTTGAATGGCTTTTCGCCGCGTTGACTGAATGAAGAGGTGTGTCGTACATTTTGAGGCATGTATGGCTGATGTTGTTGGTATCCACCATAAGGGGAGGGCATCGGCATGGCTGGGTTTGCATTCGGTGTGCCAGGCATTGCGGGAGCCAAGGCGGGACTTCGGGCAGGTTGTGGCGAGTTGGGAAATTGTTGCATTGGCCGGCCTTGACCTTGAAAGGGAGGAGCCATTGCATTGCCGCGACCTTGGTTCTGTGGTCTGAATTGACCATTCGAAGCTGGAGGGAAGCCACCCACGTTCTGCTGCTGGTAATTTTGGTTGTAAGGTCCACCTCGTCCTCGACCAGCTTGTGGCTGGAAACCACCTCGTCCCGCAGGACTACCTTGGTTGCTCATATCAGTTTGTGCCGGTTGCGATCCTTGGCGGAGATGCCCTGCTTGTTGTGTGCCTGGTGCAAGATTTCCAGATGCTTGTCGAATATGACGCTGCAAACACGCATGATTAGTGAAGACTCCGCGCCGTAAAGAAAGAATATCAAACTTACATCTCCTTCGCCGCCAAAACTGCCAAATGCGACACCGTTACCACCTGCTGCGACCGAGGGAGGTCGTCCACCACTCGCAGATGGAGCTGGGATAGGTGTAGGAGAATGGGTAGGATCGGTAACTCTGGGGTTCGAAATTGTGATCGGTGCTGAAGCAGTTGGTTGTGCGCTTTCTGGTGTGCTATGCGAAACCTTGGGAGAGTCTGCGATAGAACCGAATTGAATATTGTTCTTCGCGCCACCGACCGGGCCACCGTTCATTCCGTTTGCTGCAGATATCGTGACCGAAGCTTTCCTGATGTGATCGTTGGAACCATTGATCGCCGAGCTGCTATGTGCGACAGCAGGGGCAGAGACTACAGGTACAGCTATGGCAGGCTTGCCGTTCACCGGCGATATCGAGTTCGACTTGCCATGTTGTGCAGCACCTCCAACAGCCACGGCTGGAGAAGACGATCCGGTCACGATGGGTGGCGACGAGACGGCCTTCTTTGCGGTGGAAGCGTACGACAAAGTCGATTGCGACGCGCTGCTGTTTGATGAGGGCTGGTTTGGGGTTTGTTGGGAAACAGAAGTCATAGGGTGAGCTATTGGCGATGTTGACCTCGTTGTGTGTAGGGAGAGATTCGTAATGACGTATCGGGAATCCTTCGCAGAAGGTCGACCTGATATCAAATCCGATCGATTCTATTATCGAGGGCGCCGGAGCGATGCGTGGAGGAGTGGGGAGTATTAGGAAGGCAGAATAAACTGTTCCTGGTCGAGCAAAGATGGCCTGCCTGTGTAGGCACCTTCGGTCGGGTGAAGGAGTGTGTCGCGGGTCGTCGAAACGGCGCTGGCGATATTAAGCAGTCGAATTCTGAAAAGATTCGAAAGACTGATGCGTTCTTGCGAGGAATCTTCTACGAATAGAAGATGTGTCGCGAAGAAGGGATTTTGGGTGATGTGTGCAGGTGTGGGAAGGAGAGATCGTTACGAAGACGCTCGCAAGTCACATTAATTTTTTCAGAATGGCCTTAGGCCGACGCTAGGCTGGATTCGTCTGCACGGGGAGCACGGGTGGGCTGGGGCTGGGATGTCTTGGAAATGTCGATGTCCAACGCCAAAGCCACTCACCATGCACACGACAAGATCTGGTCTGGTACTATTGTTCAGCGTACAATATTCGAGTATCACCACGAGGGAGCCTCAGAAAAGAACACGCAGCGAGTTGTGGTGGGTGCGACGAGGATGCGGCTGGGCCTCCAAACGGTCACAAAATCTACGAGACCAGAGTCACTGCACAGTCACCGCCCCTCCGCAGCAGGTCGACGAAGTACGGAATATTCGCGTCTTTCCAAGTCAATGACAGACGGTCTTAGACAGAGTCAGAATCGACATTCCTCCCAAAATCCTCCTTTTCCGGATTATGACTGAACAAACACTCTGGCCATTCACCTCCACAACCAGTGGGAGGAGAACACCAGTCAGTCATACCAGGACAGCCCGTCTCCTTTGTATCCCCAGGAATTATGGCTGAAAGGAAGGAGTGCTAGTAATTGTTCCGACGCAGCCTGTTTTCTGCATTGCCATGCTCTATGCAACCAATTGGAGCCCCAAGGGCCAAAGGGGCCTCTACTTTTGCCCCGGCGCACCAGACCATGCATCAGGATGGGCATAGTGTGATCTGAGATCTGGAATCAAGAACTGTAGGTCCTGCTATCACACTGCCTGGATCCCAAGCTGACAATATCTCCTTATTACAGAATCTATATTCGTATGTGACCTCCTGAAGTACTTGACATGTCCACAAATACCCTCTTTTCATTCCCTCACAGATGAAAAATGTTTCGTTGTCGGGCCAAAAAGGAAAAAGTAAACCAAGACGATCAGATCACAGTGCTTTGCCCCCGGGCCATGCTGGGACGACTCCTTCAAACACGCTAGGACACCAGACTTCGATTTGCCCCTGTTGTTTCCTTGGGCCTTGAACAAATTATTCCCTTCTTCGTCCGAGCTGCAGCACACCTCAGGAAAAAGGCCAGAGAAACATTCCCATGAGAAGCAAACAAAACCCCACTCTCTCAACAAGGGCTTCACCTCCCTGGCGAACAGAGGCCGGATAGCCACAAGCAGAATATTTCCAGGGGGAGTCAAGCTGACAGACAATGTGAATCAGACTGCTCCAGCTTTGGTACTTATTTTTGACTTTGGTGTCTGTGGCACATTTCTGATCGTCGAGGCCCAATACATTCCTTCTCCACGGGAAGCCTGCACAAGAGCCTCCCATGTTTCCGTTGCTGAGTCGCCCAGCTCTGCTGGAACTTCCTTCGAGAAATGTAGCCAAGATATGAATTCCTCACCAATCACGGCACATAGTGTCGCATCTAATGATGGGATTCCAGACGGCCCTCTCGAGCTTTGTTCGACCTGTATCAAGCCACAATAGGCTGCGTTGAGAACAACTTACCATCTCTTCGCGGCTGGGGCGAACTTCCTGAGACAATCATATCATCACCAACTGCTTGGCCTCCTCAAATGCCCTTTGGACATTCGAGAGGTGCGATGCAGCTACAATATATCATCTGAGTCATTCTGACAGTCATTCGTGCTTCGCCATGCCATACCATGACATGCGATGCTCACCTGCATCTGCAGCACAACACCGGACATGCCGTATCTGCAAGACCAGTCTCCCAGCGGATCCCACTCTCGAGTCAAATCATTCGAGAAACATGTCAGCATCGCCTGAGATCTGGTACCGAATAATACATCGACGGGGCGCAATGCGCACCGAACCAAATTTATACACTGCTGGGAGGTGTCGCACTCGCTCATCCCAAGAAGTTCCGCACGATGTCGCATGCACCGTGACGACAGGATCCTTCTGCAGCCCCAGCCCCAACGATCGTTCTTCAACCAACACCAACACAAACTGAAAGAGAAACCCCTATCTCCGTTCCACCACATGGCCCAATCCCCGAGCAAAACCGAGATTCCGCCTCATACGCTTCCGTCCCCTTTCCATCCCTTTGCTAGAAGACCGAGCCTGCAACTGTAACTTCGGATGCAAATCGCTGTCCTCATCCGTTGATATCTCGGATGTCTATCATATCGCAATCTCGAAAATTGGGTTTCCGGATACGATGTGAAGCGTTCGCCCAGGGAAGTGGAAATTGGCTTCTTTGTTTCCAGAAGCCCCTTGCCCGGCCTTGTAGGGCGACCGAAGCGAGATGTCTTGCATGTGATCGCCAACACTCCCGATGCAGGTGAGCCTCAATGTTGGTCAAGGTTGGATCATCCTTACAAACTGCTTGCCTTTCCTAGAGCATGGGATATCACAGCGTCTTTCCAACTCAATTCGGGGACGAAATACCATGAGCACGCTCATATACATCTACTATATACGTTGTTCGAGTTCCTGCAGGCACCAAGCGGTGGGCCAAGACGCTCCTTTTCCGCTTCCCGTTTCCGTTTTCTACTTTTCGGATTTTGGTGGAAGAAGAAATGATGGGGGAGGAGAAAGAATATATTGTTTTAGGCCTTCTGCGATGTGCAACAAGACTTGAGTTCTTGTGTCAGACCTTTTCCACTTATACCTTTTCTGGTATGGAGGCATATCGTTTTGGGATAGTCACCCACTTTCTCCGAGTCTAGAAGACCAGTATCAAAGAGTCATACATATCAGGCTTTCTACGAGGCATCATGTCATGGTTCTCAGGAGCCAATATGAATATCGCCTTGGAAGCCTCGTTATGTCGACAGAGATTGGACCGTGAGCTGCATAATCGACTGGCTATCGTACGTGCTCGTTGTAATGTTCATAACATACCATGAACAAGTTCTGCGATCACAATTTTGCTCCTTCATTCAAAGCTTCCTCTGCTCCTCGGCCATGATGGCATTTACCACGCTCACAATGAAGGAAGCTGTGAGGCCGCATCACTCCGCCATTGCGAGGATGGAAGTGATGGATAAACACGGAGGCTCAGCTGTGCTACCAAAGAATTCGTGAAACCTCAAGAAACAGTGACTTCCTCAATGTGCCCTATCGGAGGGGAAATTAAACTTGGTGCTCATATATCAATCTGCCTTGTGCAATAAGAAGAGTGGCTTCTGTGTCCAAGCCACCCGAGGAGGTAGAAGTATCAAGACATGTCCTGCTTTCCTGGGCAACAGCTTCCAACAGAACAATAACATTTCTCCTCAGCTTCCATACTCTCCACCTTCACGATGTCTTTCCCACAGCTCGTAGCATTCTTTAGTCTTCTAGCAAGCTGCCTTGCCTATCCACCCACGCTGGCTCCCCTCACACCATCTACGTCAGCGATACTCGTTCATTCATCGACATGTCCACCATCATTCTACCCTCCACCAATTCATCATCCGCGAAGCTAGAAGACCGTGATTACGTTCAATGGTGTATCCCCCACACCAATACGTACACGAAACAAACAGGCCAATGGTACACCAACTGGCGACCCGCATCTTACAATCCCACATGTCTTGAGACAGGGAAGTCAGATGATGGAGGGAGTCAGACACTGACTTGGTCCTACACGCTATCGATTACAGAGAACGCGGGTATTTCTTGGACTATTATCAAGGACGTGCTGTCCGCAAGTCTTGGGTTGACCGTGCAGGAGTCATGGCCAAGCACCAGTACGACAACTTGTAATGTGAAGGCGGATAGCGTGGTGCAGGTTTGGGCACAGCCGTATATTGCTTGGGGATGGTTTTGGAGCCAGACATGCTATACTTGCTTGAATACCAAGCGACCTTGTGGTGCGGAGTATGTTAATGGAGGCGCTACTGCACCGGTTGCTGGCAGATATAATCTGGGATGTTCGACTGGGTGGGATAACGTACAAGGTTGTTGACGGGGCATTGGATTGGTGTGAAGGATGTGAGTGCTGGAAAAGTGGTCTCGAGAAATGCCAACCCTGTTTAGAAGTCTTTCTTTTAATGTACTTGCGAGCAACTCATGTAAGATTACATTCACTTAATTTGAGCCAAGAATTTGCGAGGCGGACTCCTAGTTCTGTCTTGGTATCATTATTGCTTTTCAGGCTGTCTGGCACAGAGGAAAGTGAATGGTAAAGTTCGCAGTGAATGACCTCCCATCGGATATCTTGGCAATCGATATAAATACCCTCAACACGTTTCTTCCTACCACAACAAATGCATACCCAGCCTTTATCAAATTTGGTCTATGTACATACTGCCACCACTATGGCCCTGCAAATAACTTTGTCACATGATATATCCCCCTCTTCCTCACGAAGTTCATCTACTCGGCCTCGAAGAACACTTCACGGTCTTAGTGCCAAGACTTGCTGTCATTTCTCTTCACACTGTCATATGTAAAAGTCTTCTTTCAAACTCTTCCAAACTGAGTAACTTGATTCTTTACTTTGTGCCACCTTAGATTTGAGCCAAACTAATTTTCAGAACATGTCACAATGCGAGCCTCACAGTCTAGCATGCCCCGGACCTCGCCGTATTCTTCGGTCCCATCATAGCCCAGCGACCGCAAGTAGCGCATTGTATAACGGTTTGGAGAGCCTAAAGAGGGTATTTATATAAGAAAGGAGATCGATGGCTCCAACACTTATGGTGAATGAGGCATGCACAGTGAATGTTGTTTATTCACTTCACCAAGTTCTTGAAAAGGAAGGAGTTGAACACCTCAATCTTTCTCGAAGAACAGAGATCCTCTCCAGCGGAGGTATATAAGCTTCTCTTCCTTTGAGCTAGAAAATTTCATCTGCAGCATCGCGATTACAGTGAGCAAAAGTCAGACTCAGAGAGGAGTCCCTGACAGCATCTAGAGAAGTAAAGACCTTGTGTGGAGAAGTCACACAGCTCATGACACTACCAAGTCGCTCAGAGCTCATTGACTACCAGGTACGAGACATACATACTACACCGCGGCTTCCTTTTCCTGGTGAGAATCAACACTTGCTGTCATTGTCTTGTTTCATTGTCTTGTTTCATTGTCGTTTTATGCTTAAGTGTTGCTCAAGTTCCGGAGAAGATGATGCAGAGATGATGATTGAGTGTGGTCCTCGATCTATGGTGCTCGAAAACTAGAGACGGAGCAAAATGTAAGAAATGAGCGGGTTTCTGACCCACAGAATTGGCATTTAACGTGCGCCTTAGGTACACAGAGATCGATAGTTCTCATGAACTAGGTGCCGCTTGGGGTTCTCATCTTCAAGTCAGCAAAAATATTTTGTAGAAGGAGGCCTGTAACTTCAATCACATGAAAAGAAAATCAAGGAAAACTGCGGTCCAAACAGATTCTCATTCACTTTTTCATCCTCCAGAAAAGGAAGGAGTCGAGGCTGTCAGGTCATCCTCTGGTGCTTGGAGCTCGTTGGATCAGGTATATAATAATGTCTTCCCACCAGAAACATAATTCTCTTCAGCATACCATAACATCATCAGAAAACAAAATCACGTGGAGCATTGCTACACTTGGAGTCATTTCACAGTATGCCAGCTACCTCAGCTCTCTTCATTCTCAACTTGTCTCTTCGTAGTGATACCAAGCCTTTAACGCTCTAAGGGCTCATACATCCGGGTGTGTCGGAACCAATGAGTTCTTTCATATTGACAACAGCTTTGAACATGACAGCAATTCTCCCACGCCTGGTCTAGTTTAAAAGAACAAGGAGGGTAGTACTGGCAAACACAATTTAGGTACCTTGCGGGAGGTGAGAGACGAATGTGTTTTCTGATGGACGAGAATCTCAGAAATAAGAACGACTTGCCAGGTCTTATGTGGCCCGTGATAAAAATGATCGGCTTTGTGGAGCCCTTGTAAAGTTCTTATAGTGTACTTTATATACCCTTCTTCCATTGTGCTAACAAAAGGTGAATCTATGCTAGTCTTAGTTCACTTGTTCATGAAATGCTCCTACCTAAAGAAGACGGTGTTTCTTGCTTGATGTGGAGTAAATACCAACGAGTTGTTGAAGTGAAAGAATCTACTCCTAGTGAAGTTCGTCCTACTGGCTACGCTGTTTTCTTGAGCATGATGGGTTGGCAGCCGCAGAATTCGAACCTACCAGCATAAGCTGTCTTCCTCGACTCTGGCCACGAGAAGAGTATACACAACAGGTGCTCACCAGAGAGGCAGTGCCAACTACCTCTCCAGCCGCCTTCAAGGTACAATAAATCAACGAATGCCGCCGCTAATTTTAGCCGCGAGTTCCCAGGTTACCGAACCACACTAACAACTCGCCAACGAAAGAACACGATCTTGGCGCCAATTGAAACCTAAATCTACTGAGACGTGTCATCCATATCAGCGCGAAGAACGCTGCAGCCTTGAGGATTATATCAGCCGCCAACAAATCGCCCGGCTCCGCCCTCAGGCTATCTCTGTTCTATGATCGACTGTGCCACTAAAATCCTATTCAGTCATAATTTGAAGCTCTAGGACGCTATCACAAACTTCATGTCTTAGAGTCCTCTTCGATTTAAGCTTCCGGACATCATTATTCCTACACTACTATATTCGCTATGTCTTCGAAGTCTTCGGAGTCAATGCAATGGATGTCCTGCGATCCGAATCTAGACGGTGTAGAAGACGTCGAGAAATACATTGTCGGCGGTTACCACCCGGTCAATATAGGCGACATACTGGGCGAAAATGAAAAACGGTACGAAGTTATACACAAACTTGGATCTGGGGGCTTTTCAACAGTCTGGCTCGCTCGCTTGGTGAATAAGCAGCGCTGTTACGCCCTCAAGATCCTTTGTGCCAACGCCACGGATGACATGGAACTCAACATCCTCCGGCACCTCCAAAAATGTGCCGCTACTCATCCGAATATATCGTCTCTTGATGATGTCTTCCAAATCAATGGACCGAACGGGTTACACTACTGCTTGGTCCTTCCAGTCCTGGGGCCAAGCATTAAAGATATGAGCGAAAGGCAGCTTCCGAAATCCCTACGCCATAAGACGTCTCAACAGATTGCTAACGGGTTGGCCTATTTACACTCCTTAGAGATATTCCATGGTGGTACGTTTTGATCTCTCGTCATTGCAAGCCTGTCGCTGAAACAGTTGCTTTTAGATCTTACTCACTCCAACGCTCTATTTGAGCTTCAGGACATTCAGTCTTGGTCGAAAGTTCAAATATATGAGCATCTGGGCCCTGCCAGAACAGCTTCATTAAAGCTGTTAGATGGCTCATATTCGCTACACGCTCCCAAAAATGTTGTCCAGGCCGTCAATTTTTCAAATATAGGCCTAAACTTACTTGAAAACATTCGCATCACCGATTTTGGTCAATCCTTCTTTGCTAAAAACCCGCCAGACGGTTTAGGAACACCCCCATCATTTTTCGCACCAGAGATGTGCTTTGGCTTTCCTCCTTCGAAGAGTAGCGATATCTGGGCTCTTGCATGCCTAATATTCGAGATTCAGAGCTCCGTAAGGCTCTTTCCTATGGTCTTCGATAATGCGTATATAATGCTTGGGACGATAGTTGATGTGCTCGGCCCCTTCCCAGCAAAATGGGAGCATTCGTTTACTTGGACAGAATACGAAACCGTTTTGTGGTGGTATGACAAATCCTTTCAACCGAGTCGCCCACTCGCGTCTCTAGTTAACGACCACTGCCCGCACCTTCTACCAAGTCAGCAGGAAACATTTCCCAAACTTCTTCAGGGATATAAAGGAGCGACGTCTCCGCTTTAAGAGGACAAGGGTTCAACTTCTAGTAAATCTAACTCAAACAAAGGAGGTTTTAAAAATGCTAGTGTATGAGCCTACCCACCGTCTGTCGGCGAAGGACATTACAAGAAACCCGTGGTTTTCGGAGTACTCTCCAGAAGTTAGTGGGAACGGTTCAAATAACATAGAGCTGTGAGAGTGGCTTAAAAGTGAGGCCGGAGGATGTAATGTGCGCCGGTGTCGTAAGAGGTTGCAGCATCTGCGATGACGCTGACGCGGCTCTGATTTCTGGCTAAAACCTTTTGGGCTAGAACGATAATCTCTCGACTTCTATCAAAGCCGTATTTGGGATTCTTTTGACGATTCTGTGCTTAATCACTAAAAATGGGTAATGATACCTCTCACCACACATACGGACTCCTCAAGTTATTATAGAATGCTGATTTAGATATATATAGGATGAGTGCGATGCTGATAACGATCTGATTTTCAAGGTGAACGAATCTATGATTAATCCTCGATGAAAATGATGAATACGAGAGCGGGAGAAGTGAAGTACGGAGGAACCAATATGACCATATCTACTATAGATGTTCTATAAGTACTCCAGCTTTCTCTACGGATTGCTTTTGGAAGCAGATGGAAATGTAGGATGATCTACTCCCTTAAAGCATTGATGGTTGGCATGACAGAGCCAGATCAGGCCCAGAGAGGCGGCGGGTGGAAGTGCTGCTCTGCACCTATTCGATTTTCCCCTCCCACATTTGTTGAATATGTGTGGCATCCAAGTCCTGAACCTTTGCTAATCCTATCTTCACAGGACGACGAACCACGCGGAGCGTCTCGACGCTGCGCTGATTCGACCAGGTCGAGTGGATATGAAGCTAGAGCTTGGGTACACTAACAGGACGCAAAGGAGCTAGAAGTTCCTGGTCTATTCTCAGCTACCATGGGAGTCTATTATTGTCCTGACTGACTACAATCGTGCGAGTATGGAGGGGTATATATAGTATCTTGTAGATGTCAGGCTCTTTCACTCAATCCAAAGTTGCATGAATTGCTTTTTAAAAGCAGATGCCGATGAAGAGGCGTAGTGAACATTCACTTCCCAAATGCACACACCAATGCGACTTGAGACAGTGAAGCGAGAGAAATCTCAACTTTCATATCGTTGCTCAGAGAAGCATTCGGCAGCTCAAGTATAAAAAATAAGACAAGGACATTGCTCACATTTCTACACAAGGCTTCCTTTTCACAGTGATAGAGGAAGAAAGTCTAAGAGTCTTAACCCTCTTCAGAGTAGTGGAGAAAGGAGCGTCGTTTTCACAGATATCCTTAGACGACTCATGTAATAGAGCCGTATGCTCAACGGAATCTGTGTTAAGATGAAATATTGAAATGAAATACAAAGGACGCGACACTTGTCTAGATGACAATGGGTCATATCATGACAGCAATACTCTGTCGCTTACCCATCAGGTAGTCATCAAATTGAAGCTAAACTTCTGGTACGATGTGAACCGAAGAGAGAACTGCTCAAGGACTCTATCACCAACTTTTGAACCAGCCGTTAGAATATGGTACCTCCTGCAAACGTCCAGGCAATGAATAACCACTGCTTACTAGGTATACAACTATAGTTATATAGGGTCTGACGGAGCAATGATTGCCTTAAAGTCTGTCGTACATAAGATCAAAGTTAGAACCGGTGACTTTCCAGGCAGGGCAAGAGAAAGAGTGAATACAAGCACTCTACCTCGAGCTGAACATTTCATAAAGTTCTCCGAGAGCAAATGTATATAAATAAAGAAGATCTCATGCCAAATACCGCTCACACCAAATACCGTACATACGAGCAAGCTCAAGCTTGGCGCTGTGATGGAAAGGATAAGTGTCAAGCTACAAATCACATAGTGTGGTCGTGGGTTGGAGCAAGGCTGTAGCGCTCCACTGCACCAGAAGTAGGAGGACGAGTATCGTACCGTGTATGCTGTACGAAACCTTGCTGAGGTTGGCAACATGAGATAGTATGACAACAACTTGTCAACTATGTCAAACAGAACGTGAAAAAAAGCTAGGTGTTAAGGACTCACGAAGCAAAAGTGGGATGATGTAGAACGTTAATGCTTCAGGCTCATGAGACATTGAATGACTCGCCAATAGATCTAGAAGTACCTGGCGGAAATGGATGAAGGGAGTGATTAATAGTGATGTACTACAATCTTTCGAGAAGGCCATAAATAGGGAGACTCTTCCCCGCAAGACCGCAAGAAAAGCTTTGAGAGAGTGAAAGAAGAGCAGAACCTGCCTGGAAACACCAAAAAGGACCGCCAAGCAGTCAATAAAAAGAGTGAACAAGTCCAAGAACCCCTTCACTCTTTCCTCAACTCAACGCCCATCTCAGCAAACCGAGAAATCAAATCTAGTCATCTCCGCCCGGTGTATAAAAGAACCGTCACTAACATGATACCAGATTGACAGAGGATCCAACTACATCAAGGCTTCAGGGACACCGCTCACGCATCGCCATCTCCATCAATCAATACAGCTTCTAAAGCCATTCTTCGTGGAGCAACATACGCTGTATCGAAATCAAGAGATAAGAAATCAGAAGATGTTGACGAGGATGACAATGACAACAATTTTACTTTTGACAACAGCTATCTATCTCAAACAAAATGGAATATGGAGGGGATTTTTGCCAGCAGAGAAGCTGGAAGCTAACAAAGCTACTTAACCCCACCAAAAGAAGCTCGCCCTTGACGCTGCCCAACGCAAACAACTACGTGGCATTCCTCAGTGTCACAGTCTGTGGATTTCCTCATGGTAGGTCGTTTCAACGTGTGGAGAACTGGGATGTTGGACTTGAGAAGTATATATACCTCTCAAAAGTTCCAGCTTTGCTAGAAATGGAGTGAATGAGAAATAACGCCAGCAGGGAGA